>OZ020522.1:25561845-25598620 GCA_963971425.1 Bryoerythrophyllum caledonicum | reverse complement strand
ACTCCACTTCATCACGCATCGGCTCTATTTGGTTCACCACTTCCTGAGGCCCCATCATCTAGCAATTTACGAGCCGCTCGCGTCCTCCGGTGAGGCCCATCCGCGTTTACCAGAGCACGTAACATTTTGGAGTTCCGAAGTGCTTTGAGAGTCTTCATAGTCGCCGGACTATGTTCCTCAAGGAAAGAAATCAATAGCTTCTTCCTTCCAAGTTTCCTTCCATTGCGATTCTTCCCATTGCAATGCATTGCGAAGGTCAAGATCAGTGGCCTCTCCCAATTCTGACACCACACGTCCCTGGTGATTCATAGTTTCCCATCTGGATGTCGCCGGAATTGAAATACCTTCCGCTTAACATCCCAATATCCGCCCATGACTTGGTAGAAGAAGTTCCGTTTACCAACATGGTTTGCGGTGGTTCCCGATATGAGCTTGTTGGCCACTCGTACAATTTCTTGGTGGTCATTTTCCCAACCAAATTGCGTGCTTACACTGGACCTATGTAGTTGGTGGCAGTGCGCACGCCAATTCCACACCAAATCTTCTCCCCACATTTGAGCATAGGCATCCCCAGGCACATTCACCGGGTTCAGCTCCCAACTAGGTGGCATGTAGGCGGTGAGGCCAAACACTTCATACAAGCGCTCATGAAATGGTGCTCTACACTTTGCGCAAAATCTACGTGTCAAGATACCACCTAGCAGACACATCGGATGGTATAAACACCGACACGTGCCAAGAGCATATGCACCTTCTGGCCCAAAAGGATTTAATCAAACCGGGCAAGCATCTTCATTTTGCGTGAAGCTTGCTGGTGTTGGCCATAATTTGCGTGGTGCCACGTTTCCTCTTGGTTGAAGGGCATGAGAAGACATAGCCTGTCCGTGGTCCCACTTCAACTTTGCCCAGTCAATAGATTTACCATCTGGCAACAAAGGCAATTCAGTTGGAAACAACTCGTCGATGTGAGCCCAAGATGTGAGTCCAAAGTCACGGCACGTATTATTCGTCAAATATTCGTTGTCAATCTTCTTGAATTCTATTGCCATTTGCCTCGCACGGTCAACATTCAAGATGCATGCCACCTTCCATTGATAGTATTGCTCGCCCACCGATCTAATCATTTTTCGAAGGATGTCGTTTGCACTGCGAAGCTGGACTAGTTCCGTGCTTGGATTAGTTGGCGAAAACGACAGTGAATCCTTGGTGCCGATGGAATCTATAAATGGCTGCGCTGCTACAGTCGGCGGCGGTAGAAAAACCAACGGACGACTAGCGAAGCAGTGATGCGGTGGTCTTGTCGGGGTCTCCAGCAAGTAGCTAGTAATGTTGCCAATAACATTGGCGATCATTGTCTCGTCCACACCTCGAGCAACTTCGCCAATATTAGCCTGGCTGGCAACACGTTCTCAACGCAACTCTTCTATCTCGGCTGCTTGCTTGGTGATAATATCACCCTTTTCACTAGATTGCAGCTTGAGGTTTTCAATTTCTTCTTAGAGACGTTGAATCATCTCATCCTTCAAGTTGATAGTGTCCAATAACTCCTGGTGAGCATCGACGGTCGTACTTCCGGACCCTGATGCTACATGCTTGGAGTTGGAAGTGGTGACTACAACATCCATCATTGGCATTTCATCCACAACATGGATGGGTTCTTCATCTCCAACACCCTCAAGCCTCGCGGCGGGTTCATCATCGCCAACAAGATTTACGATTGGTAAATCTACTTGGCCAGCTTCTTGAACCATCAGACGTCCTGCTTGATGGAGCTTCACTCGTTGCCGCTTTTTTCGTGACGCACGCGCTACTAGAGAAGTCGATGAACGCCGACCTACACGTCCATCTGAGTCCGAATCCGGTGATGAATCTGACTCTTCTGGAGCTACTTCTTCTGGGCCATCCGTTTTCTGTGGCCCTAGTGCCATAAAAGGAAACACTGGATGTTGCTCCCTAGGCACATCAGCATGCATCCACACCCTCGGCATTTTGGGAGATTTCCACACAGTCCTCCAATCCACTCGCTTATTGAGAACGACCTCCGCATATACCATGCGAGCGAGATAGAGGGGACAATCATTGCGGGGCATGAATTCGAGCTCGTATAAGTATTGGTGAACTTGGAGGGCACGAGCTCGAAACGCCTCATTGATGCAATACTTCAAATTCGCCTTGTTTGCGCGACGATTTATTAAATGGCAATGTGGAGGAAACATCTTCGACAAATGGCACCACTCGATGTAATCCTCGCAAGTGACAGACGACCACGGCGATGGCTCATCTTGCCAACCCACAAATGCAATCTTCGCTGGATTGTTGAACACGTGCATCCGCTTCTTTTGGAGCTTCCCGTGCCTCGCCCTATCTCTATCTTTCTCCCTCTTCCTCTGCGCGGTGGACACTGGTGGCTGTTGTTGGGCATCCGGCTCACTCTCACTCTCCATAGGCAAACACTGTAAAAAAATCTACCAAAATGTTCGTTAACTACGCTAAGCTCTATCGGAAAAAAAACTAACATAAATCACCACCTTGGATTTCAAAATAATCCAAGGTAGCGATGTTAATTAATTAGAACGGTGATCGATGCGGTGATGCAATACTTCGTATGGATGTGTGCAAATCTGGAGCCCTAATCGAAGATCACGCAATCAGCCACCTTAAAAAGATAGTTGAAGGCCACGATTTCCAATTGGAGTTTGTGAGATAAGCTGGGTGCGCGCGACTATTTATACTAGTGGGCCAGGCGCGCACGCCGCATGGGAAACGCGCGCATGCCGTATGGGAACCGGGTGCATACGTTAGGGTCTCGCGCATACGTTTCGGGGTCTCGGGCGTAGGGTTTGGGGCCTCGCGCGTAGGATCCATAGTCGGGCGCGTGGACATTAGGGCCGGGCGCGTGCGGGAACAGGCCGGGCGCGAACGGGAACGAACTGGGCGCGTGCGGGAACGGGCTCTATCCGTGCGGGAACAAGATCTATTCGTGGGGGATCATGCTCTATTCGTGGGGAACAGGCTCTATTCGGTTACGAGCCGGGCGCGTACGCTGGAGGGCCGGGCGCGTGGCGTCTTGGTCAGGCGCATGCAGACGTGCATGCGAGGCCAGGGTTTTCCATTTCACTATAAATGGAACAAATTCTAATATCAATCACATAGGCTCCTCTCAAGTGGCTCCTTGTCCTAGTACTATTCGTACTTTGCTAGGAACTAAGAGGGGGGCCACCACACATTGGATCCGGGGAAGGTTTTGATTTTTTTTATAAAATTATAGTTTGTGTAGGGTTGTGATTATTGCAATGGCCACTGATCGTAATACTGGAAAGCGGCCCGCGTATGTTGATTTTGATGCTCCAGATGCATCTGAGCTTCCACCTACTAGCGTTGTGGAGTCGAGCCACAATCCTTCCGATGCACCGAAGGCACCGTCGAAGAGGGCGAAGCAAAAATTGTCTGCGCACGAGAAGGATGCCGGTTATCCACCAAAGGAGTATACCGCATTTCTTCGAGGTGTGGCAATACAATACTACCTCCGATGGTGTGAAACTGACGTGGTGCGATTCCGTCAAGTTTATTTGGAGAAGGGGGAGCCATGAATCATGTGCTTACAGGCCGACCTCCAGTCGAAATTCGAGCGCGCTCTGGAGAGTTTTGAATCGTTCAAGGATGCATATGGCATATATCACTATGCCTCATTCATGGAGAGAGTAATCACTCAATGTACGAGTAATGCATCGCATGTATTTGATTGTGAGGTGAAAAAACCTCGCGGGGGCCAGCATCAACCACGAGACTTGGAACTTCGCAAGTTCCTCGAAGGTGTGAAGACCACCATCGGCAGGTTTTCAAGCTCTCGTATGAGAGGTATGCCTTGGAATGAACAAGCGATGAAGTCAGCCATGGAGGCGCATATGTTGCACAGCGTATAATTTCTTCCAGAAGATCTCGGAGTTTATGGACTTTCCGGATATGACGCCGTTGGTGGATACGGAAAGGTTCGGAAGGTCCGCATCGTGGGTGTGCGAGCATTTCGGCATACATGGAGTTTGCCGGGAAATGCCAACGGCATTTCATCCGAAGGAGAAATTTAGACAACGGTCTCACGAGGCCATGATATGTCATGTTGCACACCCAGGAGTTATAAAATTTTGGGCGGTGAATACAAAGAATATGGAGGCGTACACATTGTGGTGGAATGGTGGTAGCTGGGCCCATTTTAAAACCGTCGATTCAAAGGCAAATCCGGCGGCTTCGAGCAACTCAATCTTTTAGCTCCATATATTTCGGCGGAGGATACAACACAAATCTTAGCCTTCCGGAAGAATAGAGCAAGACTTGCCTGGGCTTTGATGTGCACCATGGCCCAAGTCCACAAGGCAAATGTCATTCACAATGACATCGCTCCCACAAACGTGCTTCTCCACTCTCTCCAGAGAAACCACGATCCGTCTTCATAGGCGTTTGTGATTGGGGAATTGCGAGCCGAGTATCACACGAAGAGCCATCAAAATATGGATTTCGGACAGACACGGAGCTGGACAATCAACGCCGTAGACGACATTGGGTAGCTCCAGAGTTGTTTTACAAATTCGGCCACAAGATTCGGAAACGGCATTGGATGTGATGCAGCGGCGTCACCAATACACCTAGCTTGCCGATTCGTACTCCGTTGGGTGGGTGGCTAGAGCAATTTGGGAGAAAGAATCTGACTCAACATTCTTCAAATCAATCGTCAACTACGCAGCTTTTCAAGTGAAGATCGAGAAATTACTGGAGCGAGATCCCCTCAAACCTCCAACACTCTACAAAGTGGTTGACGAGCTAATGGCTAAACCATTCAACTTTGAAGTTCCGGACGCTTGCTTCCGCTATGAGATATAGATATTTTGACTTAGCGTATTGATAGTAAAGGTTTCAATTGTTGATCATTTTGCAATACGTACTAGCATTGTGATGTAACGGTGCTTTTTGCCCATCTCGTGATAAATATAAGATTAACATTTTTCATACACATTGCGATATGAAGCTCATGCATGTTAAGAAGTGAGAGAGCGCGCGCGACCCTTGAATTCAATACCCGTACGCGCGCGACCCCAAAGGCCACGCGCCAGACCCAGCCCCCTCCACGAACGCGCCCAGTCCTCCCCCACGAACGCGCGCAGCCCCTCTACGAACGCGCGCGACCTTGGCCGGACGCGCCAGCCCCTCTAAGTATGCGCCCGGCCCTTCACCGCGCGCGCCCGGCCCCTTGCGGTACGCGCGCGGTCCTCCTTGCACGCGCCCAGCCTCTCATAGTACGCGCCCGGTCCACCCCTGTACGCGCCCGGTCCTCCCCTGTATGTGCCCAGCCCCTTCAGGGCGCGCCCGGCCCATATTCGCACGCGTCCGGCCCCTTCAGTATGCGCCCGGCCCATCTCCGTACACGCCCGACCCCTTCACGCGCCCGCCCCCCAGTCTGCATGCGCGCGACCCTGTTGACGACGTGTCAGCCACGTAGTCGCCTTCGTGGCAGTGGGTAAATTGATTTACCTCGAGTCATGGTCAAACTAGGGTTGACCCTTATCGGACGGGCATTAGCCTCTACCGGACGGACACTAGCGGACGGACGGACGGCCGAACAACCCTGGGATTGCACTTGGGAGAAGGCCAATGCGGCATTCCGGCGCCGATACCGGGAGCAGACCACAGATGAGGTGGTCTACCGGGAGCTGAAATCATTTAAGCAAAAAGACCGGGAGAAGATCCAGGACTACTACGATCGGTTTATGACTCTAATTAAATGTTTGCAGTCAGACCGTGGCGAGGGCTTCCGGCTTACTAATTTTTGGGCTGGCCTATTGGACTATATCAAAGTCCCTACCAGCGTGGTAGCAGTCAGGAATTTGACTGAGCAGGTCCATGCAGCCCTCAAGTGAAGAAAATTCTACTGACTCAACGAGGAAGGCAACCCGGGTTGAAGTCCGGAGAAGTGATGGCGGCAGCAAGAGGTCAGGTCCAGCCAACAAGGCACCAACCTAGGAGGCACCCCGAAAGTATTGCAACAGATGCAAGCGGTCGGGCCACACGGACGCTGAATGTTGATTTAACCCGGCAAATTCCCAAGGTCTAGCTGATAGGACCAAAGACAGTAACGCAGCCGGGGTGAATGAAGTCCTCATCAAGTCGGCCATTGGGAACCCTTAGCTCCAATCAAGTCAGGGAAGTTACTCCCGGCCTCAATATGTACGACTCGGAGGGAATTCCAACATGAGAAATACCGAGCCGGAGATATGTTTTCTATGCAAGCAACCCGGTCATCGGCACTACAACTGCCCACATAGGCATGAATGGGAGGCGTTTCTAGCATCTTCCGCCAAGGCACAAGGGAAACCCAAACACCATGTGAGTAGCGTCACCATCTGGCTGCTGGAAAAAGAGGCGGAGGTGGAGGTAGCTAGCCTCACTAAAGCGCAACGATTGAAGGCCGGCTTGCCACCTTTTGATTGGAAAGATAGGGTCCCAGAAGCCCGGAGTCCCTAGACACCAGAGTAGTGGAAGGCCGAAGAGCGCCTTCGCGAAGACATGATCAAGACCATAAAAGACATCCAACTGGAAGAGGCCACTAACCAGGCCGGACCATCTAGAGAACTCCCAGCCAACCCGGATGAAGATGGTGAACCACACATGGCGGCAGACTGGGCAGAATTCCTGGACACGGATGTACTCCAGTCTCCTCGGCCGGCGTCACAGTTTGTCCCGAACATCAGCCTGGAGGAGACTTTCCATACCGTGAGCCGGACGATACTGGAGAGTCCAGTTACAGTGACGGTCTGGCAGCTCTTGCATATAGCACCCAACCTCACTGAGTATATGAGAGGCTGAGAGCCCACCTTTTTCCGCCCATAAATTCTCCGGGAGCTCCAACACCAGTCACACCTGACCTGACCCCAACCTTATCAGGTCCAATTCCGGAGACGAACCCACTGTTGACTTCTTCTGTGGATGTTGACCGGAACCTACCTAGTACCGGTAATGATGTCAGGGTCGTCAATGGAACACTAGCCGGTGTTCTAATCGACGATGGGTCCGGAGTCAACCTGATCACTAAGGAGCAACGGAAAAGAGTGGATCTCGGCACAATTCAGCCGGAACCATACCGGCTGAAGATGGCTGATCAGACCACGGTGGAACCAGTGGGACTGATCAAGAATGTAAAAATTTACATTCATGACATCCCCTACCTAATTACCTTGACGGTCATTAACAACAAAGAGGTAAATGAAGCATATAGCATGCTCCTCGGGCGACCTTGGTTGATTGATGCGAAGGCTACCCATGACTGCGGTAACAATTTGGTGACCATCCGGGGAGCCGGAACAGTCAAGATTATCCGGGTGAACCCGAAGACCGGACCCCGACCAAAGCTCCCGACGGTCTTGGTATGTTACAATTTTGCACAAGGGCTGACGGAGAAAGAGGAAGCTCGGTGGCTGGAGACTGAGTCCGAGGTTCTAGCGGTTGGCATGCTGACTTTGCCGAACCTCAGCCCGACCCCGGGCACAAGCCTACCTTCGGGACAGCGTGGCGAGCCGGGGGGGCCTGGTCCAATTTTGCAAGGAGGGCGGGACTCCGAGGACCACCAAGAGATCCCAGCAGCAGCCCAACCAAGAGAGTATTCGGACCACTTTTACACTTATGTTAAAGGCGACATCCCGGTGGACGAGACACCTACCCGGGTCTAGGTGCAATTGTCGTACTACGAATTTTTAAATTTTTTTAGTTAGATAGTTAGGGATGATTGACATGGACCAATTAGTTTAGTTTGGTGGATTAGTTACGCCAGAATTAGTCGTTAGATAGAATTAGGGTTGGGGGAATAAATGACTACTCTAAGATCCTTAAAAAGGATAAAGTAGACCCTAGGGCCCAAATCTAACTTAGAGCCTCACCCTTGATTTCCAAGCTGGAGGCAACCGATCAACCTCAACCAGAGGCAACTGGGTACCCCAGCTCAGGGTAAAAGGCTCCACAAAGATTAGTCAAGCAACAGGTCAACAACTCGGTGCGGAACCTCGTGCGGAACCTCGGTGCGGAACCTCGGTATGGAACCTCGGTGCGGAACCTCGGTATGGAACCTCGGTGCGGAACCCCGGTGCGGAAACCCGAGGAAGAGGAGGGGTGGAGAACCCACCATGTGGATTTGGGTGCGGGAGCGCCTATCATGAAGACCCAAGCCCGTGGGTGAAGACTCAAGGCGGCCGGTGCGAAAACCCACAGCCCTTGTGCGGAAACCCACAGCGAGGTGAGCGGAACGGAGTGCGAGGGGGTGTGCGCGAAAGCTCTCGACATGACACATTGAGGAAGCTAGCTGGCGGTGTGGGCAGAATTAGTGCCAGGAAGGCAGTGCGAAACCTGGGAGCGACCGTGACGACTAGGAGCCCCGTGACGACCAGGAGCCCCGTGACGACCAGGAGCACCGTGACGACCAGCACGACCAAGACCAACAGGACCCTCACGACGACCAAGACCAGCAGAACCCTCACGACGACCAAGACCAGCAGAACCCTCACGACGACCAAGACCAGTAGGACCCTCACGACGAGCAAGACCAACAGGACCCTCACGACGAGCAAGACCAGCAGGACCCTCATGACGAGCAAGACCAGCAGGACCATCACGACGAGCAAGACCAACGGAACCCCACCAAGCTGGTGGAGCTTGTGTGAGAGGACCTCACCGGCAGAGTGTGAAAGGACCTCACCGGGAGAGTGCGGACCTCTCAGGCGGGGTACAAACCAAAGAAGAGAGAAGAAGGCCGGAGCAGGATCTATACGAGCGAAAGCATGGCTCTTTCAGTGGTAAGAGATATCTCCCCTCTTGTCCCGAAGTATTCTCTTGAGCTCACGGAGCTCAAAGAGGACCTTCTCCGCATGGGATGCCTCTCCCTCCTCGAGTTTTGCTGGGGGTTTTGTATCGAGTCCACGGTGCAAGTGCTGCGTCAGGACCCCTTGCCAGAGCCGGAGGGAGATAGTATCCGCGCTTGCCCCGAACGGTGGACCATGGGGAGGTGGCAGGAGGTGTACGGATTTCCACGCCAGGGCGCGGGGTGGACAAGTTTGAAGAAGGAGGAGTATGCCAAGGGGAGGTTCGGGGCCAAGGACGCTAAGAACGGCTACGTGTTGCAAGATTGCGTGGACCCCTGTGCCAGACGGGTCTTCTCATTCCTTGTACCCATCTTGTACCCTGAGAGACCCACCCGGGTCACCGTCACTTTGGCTAATACATTATATGGAGCTTACTTGGGGTAGAGGACGGTGAACTGGGCCATCATCGTGAAGGAGGTAGTGCTCAGGTTGGCCAAAAGTGTGGGTGGCACCAGGCATTCTCCCATCTGTCCATTCCTGATCCATCTCTATCACCATTTCAAGGAGACCATCTCGGATGAGGATGTGGTATATGGAACCCAGCTCATGTTGAGGAAGTTCGAGGGAATAGAGTCAGAGCACGAGCCAGGATCGGAGGGAGGGAGCAGCTCATCCTAGTCAGAAGAGGAGGCACCACCACCCCCCAAGCGACAGAGGCAGCACCAAGGTGGAGCTCCTTCCATGCGGACCGTGCACCTATTCGAGCAGCAGCCATCGGTTCAGCTCTACTCGAAGGTAAGACTTACAAGGCCTCCGAGTTGGTTGAGGCTCTCCGGGTGTATGTGGACGACGTGGACAGGATGTTGAGGCAGGTGAGTGGCTTGGTGGGCAATCCACATAGCCATGGATTGGTGGCAACAGTCAAGGAGAAGATGGGAGGTGCTAGTGACCTCCGCATCATGGAGCAGAAGGTGGACCGGCTCAACCTCGACATGGCCAAGGTGAGGAGTCGGGCGTTGGAGGCAGAGAAGGGTTGGAAGGAGGCATGTCTCTAAGCCAATGCCTCAGCATCAGCGTTACAACAGGTGGAGGAGGCCTTGCACTTTCCAGCGGATGCAGTGTTGAAGGCCAAGATGTTCGATGCCAAGTTGGAGAGAAATGGCCATATCTCCAGCAAGAGGGTAATCGCTTTCATGGTAGAGCAGACGGTGAAGCTGGAGACAGCTTATGCTAACATGAGGATGTTGGTGAGTAACCTCACCCACATCCTGCCCAAGATCGTGGAGGAAGCTGATGGCGCGGGCCATGATGACGATTCTGGTTCGGAGGCTAATTTGGAGAGGCAAGACTCGGGTGACCAAGGCCTTCCAAAGGGGAAGGGTGTGATTGATCTGGATAGCCCGGTTCTGCCCTCACGAACTCCACTTGTGGGAGTCACTGTTTGCCATTCCCCTTCAGATATCACCACACAAGTACAGAGCGTGAGGAAGGAGTGCACGGGTGCCACGATGGAGCCCCCGCGCACGGCTCTTCCTCGCCAGTTTTTCCTTGGAGACCTCGGTCGCACCACATCGACCGTTGCCCCTTTGCACGGCATGTCTCCTTTTGGGAAGACCACTAGTGAGAGTTCAGCTTACTTGTACCTTCCAGTACGGACTGAGGGCAAGTTGGGACACACCTCCGTTCAGGAGGTCTTCATTGGGACTCCGAGCTAGATACTTGGTCCCTCCGGTCCTGTCTGAGCCCCACCAGGGCACTACTTCCGTGCTACTCACTCCAAGTGGCCCGGATGCCACATTGACTTCGATGGAGGGCTTGCCTCGGTCATCCATGGCCGGATCGACACCCTCTTCATCCGCTGATATGTTATCCCCTCTTGGGACGCTCGCAACGGCCGTGGCTCTTCCGACTTCGAGCAAGAGCGCGAAGAAGCGGAAGAGGAGGGAAGAGAAGAGAAGACTTGAGGAGTTGACTCGGAAGTAGGGTCAGATTCTTTGTTCGTAGGTTACTGTTCACTCTTGGACTTGGCCCCAAGTTGAACGTGGATTTGACTTGGTTTTTGCCTTGGGATTTGTGTTTAGATGCCTTTGACTTTGCACGTAGAGTTGGTGGGACGCTGGCTGCGCCGTCAAGGGTAGTTAATGCTGCTAGGTTTAGTAGAAGGCATCCTTTGTGTTTGGACGCTTGTGTATCTTTGCTGCAGTATAAGTGAGGAGCCTCGGGGCACCTCTCTTGAGTGCTTGTTGTGTGTATTTTGCTTTCAGTTTAATTCTAAACCTACGCTCTCTGAAAACCTTCTATGGTTGGGAGAGCTCGGATTCTATATGACTGTGAGTACCATTTCAAGTAGTCCACTCCTCAAGTCCGTACTAACCGTCTAAGTTGTTGTTTCCTTGTTCCATCAAGTAGATTAGTCCGGGTGGATGGGAATAACAGGTGAGACGGGTAGGTGGTTAGTCGGGCGGGACTCTAACTCTGACCTTTGTGATTGTTTCCTTGTTCCATCAAGTAGAATAGTCCGGGTGGATGGGAATAACAGGTGAGATTACAAGTGGTTAGGGGAGGACGAGGGGGGGAGTGACAAATGTGTAAGGGTCCTAGCGAGTCTTGAGTGACCTTCCGGCGTCAGATTGGCGTCAGTTGTGAGAGCTTGGGTCGGTCCCTGAAACATCTTACCTCCAACCGCATTGGATGTAGAGAGAGACTGGGAGGAGGACGGATAGTGGGCGGGTAGGCCCCTTGTTCACTTACATTACGCACCTCGTAGTTTCGGAAACACGGGTCTAACATCCCTTCGGGGGAATCGGTGATACCATATCCATCCAAGTGAGTGAGTAGAGTTAGAAGGAGAGAATGGGAGGAAGAGTAGCTGTTACTTGTGTCAAACACTAAAATCTCTTTGAGTCCATGAACCCTCGTTCATGGTGAAAAACCTTCTCCGCATACTAAAGTACCTGGATGTCTATAATCTGGATGTCATTCCCGTCCGAGACCAAAGAAGACCCATAGTAAAGATCTCCAGTGAAGACCGCAGTGAGGACCGCAGTGAGGACCGCAGTGAGGAACCCCAGTGAGGACCGCAGTGAGGACCGTAGTGAGGAACCCTAGTGAGGACCGTAGTGAGGAACCCCAGTGAGGACCGCAGTGAGGACCGTAGTGAGGAACCCTAGTGAGGACCGTAGTGAGGAACCCCAGTGAGGACCGCAGTGAGGACCGTAGTGAGGAACCCTAGTGAGGACCGTAGTGAGGAACCCTAGTGAGGACCGCAGTGAAGAACTCCAATGAGGACCGCAGTGAGGACCCCCAGTGAGGACCGCAGTGAGGATACCTCTCTCCCCTTTGGTAACAGGGAATGAAGATCTAGTGTAACTAAGCCTAACCTTGTAGTTTATCTTCCTTTCTCTGTCTTGTGATGTAATTATTGTGGTATGTAGAGTTTTGTATAGTTATAGACTTGTTGTTAGTCGTTGTAGTTCACGAGGATTCTCTGTGGGAACGAATACCTTAGGGTATCTTTTGTGTTAAGATGTGAATACTTGCCAACGCATACTACGAAAGCAGTCGATGAAGGTCGCCGGATGGAGTCTGAAGAACTCCAAAAAATCAACGTGGGAACCCTGGGGCCTGGAGGAGCCCAAGCATCTCCAGGTCAATGCCGACTTGACCCTAGAATTGATGGCCAAGGCGGAAGCTTTATTCCATGCATACAAGGATGTGTTTGCATGGACATATAAGGACCTGAAGGATATTCCGCCATCCTTGGCTGAATACCGGATTGAATTGGAGAAGGACATCCCACCGGCTCGTCAGGCCCGGTACCGAATGAACCCGAATTACGCAAGTATTGTCAAGAATGACCTTGACAAACTTATACAAGCCAGGTTTATCAGCCCAATGGAGGATGCAACCTGGTTATCTTCCATCGTCGTGGTCCCGAAGAAGAACGGGAAACTCCGGATTTGCATTGACTTCAGAAAGTTAAATGCTGCCACGAAGAAAGACCCGTACCCGCTGCCATTTACGGAGTAGGTCCTAGACACAGTGGCTAGGCACGACATGTATTCATTCATGGACGGGTATTCTAGGTACCATCAGATCAAGATAGCACCAAAAGACCGGTATAAGACCGCCTTCATGACGGATTGGGGTGCTTTTGTGTGGATCGTTATGCCGTTCGGGTTGAAGAATGCACCCCGGACCTACCAGCGAGCGGTGAACAAGGCTTTCCGGGACTACATTGACGTGTTTATGAAGATTTGTTTTTGGATGACTCTACCGTGTAGAGTGACATGGTCACTCATCTTGAGAAGCTTCAGAAGTGTTTTGAGAAGTGCCGGGAGTACGGCATTAGCCTGAACCCGGAGAAGTGTGTCTTCTTGGTCTTCTCTGGAATTATCCTAGGACACATTGTATCTAAAGCCGGGAAGTTTTCGGACTCAACGAAGTTGGAGGCAGTCCAGCGAATGCCCACGCCAACCAAGCCGGTGGACATTCAAATGTTCAACGGGTTCGCCCAATTCAACATTAAATCCTACGCCCACATCATGGAGCCAATCACTAGGCTCATGCGCAAGTCTGAAGAGTTCGTTAAGACGGACCAATGTGAGGCAGCCTGGCTGGACATCAAACGGCATTACCAGGAGGTCCCGATCTTGATTGTCCCACACTGGGACTTGGAGTTCCACATCCACACGGATGCCTCAAATCTTACGGTAGGGGCCATGCTAGCCCAGAACCGGACCGGCAAGGGCGACCAACCCATCTCCTACGCGTCCAGGCTGCTGAATTCAGCCGAGAAAAATTATACAACCACAGAGCGCAAAGCCCTCGCGATGGTCTATGCCTTAAACAAGTACTGGTATTATTTATTGGGTAATAAAGTGGTATTTTATGTTGATCACATGGCTTTGATTTATTTGGTTAACAAGCCCCAGGTGTTCGGAAGGATTGCTCGGTGGTTACTTTTGTTCCAGGAATACGACTTCATAGTGGTCTACAAGCCCGAAAAGTCACATGGAATTGCAGATGCCCTATCTCGACTGTCCAACGGACAGCAGGCTATCGGCATTGAAGACCAGACCCGCGACGCCGGGTTGTTTTATATTCAGCCCGAGTGGCTGACGGACGTGGTGTCATACCTCCGGACGTGGTGTCATACCTCCGGACTGGCATCTTACGCCCGGAGTTGACAAGGGATGAGCAACGGAAGTTGTCCCTGAAGTCGTTGCCATTTACCCTCATTAACGGGATCGTTCACAAACGTGGCTTGAACTTAGTCCTTCGGCGAGTACTGGACCAGGTGCAATCGGACCTGATCATGAAGGAGTTGCACAACGGCATTGGCGGTGGACATTTTTCGGAGGAGATCACCGCCCGGAAGATCTTGGACGCCAGCTACTGATGGCCGAACCTCTACAAAGATGTTTTGGAATATTGCCGGGCATGTGATAAGTGCCAGCGGGTCGAAGGGATGGCGAACACGGGGCTGGCTCAATTGGTGACGGATATGCCAGCGGAGCCGTTCATGAAGTGGGGGCTGGATTTTATTGGCCCCATCAAGCAGATGGCATCCCGGTCAGGCTGCCGGTATATCTTAGTAGCCACCGACTATACCACAAAGTGGGTGGAAGCCCGGGCACTAAAGACCAACTCGGCAGCGGTTACTGCCCAGTTTCTCTATAAGCAGATTTTGACTCGCTATGAGAGTCCGTTGACACTAGTCAGTGATAGGGGTCTCATTTCATCAACAAGGCAATCGAATACCTTGTGGATCATTTCTTGCTCCAACACCGAACATCCACCACATATTGTCCTCAGGATAATAGCCAAGCAAAGAGCACAAACAAGGTGATTGGCCGGCGTTTGACCAAACTTGTGAATGACCAGCGAATTGACTGGGATGAGCACCTCCCGACGGTGTTGTTTTCATACCGCACGGCGTATAAGGTTTCTATTGGGCATACTCTGTTCCAGCTGCTGTACGAGTTGCACTCTCTTATGCCAACGGTCCAACGGAGTACGTCGTGCCAACAAAGACGGTGACGGGCCAACCGGACTACAATCCGACGAGGGTCTTGACAGCCCGAGTAGCGGACTTGGAGTAGATGGACAGTTACCGGTCTTCAACCCAAGACCGGGTTGGAGTGAAGCAATGGGGCCGGGCGTTATGGAGTCAGCAATACTACAAGCAAAAGGATTTCCAGTTGGGAGATCACGTGCTCTGATATCCTAAGGGCCACAAGGATCACGGCAGGAAATTTAAGAGCCGGTGGTTTGGGCCTTACCGAATACAATACTGGTTACCCAACAATACGGTCGTCCTCGTAACTATGGACAACTTCGAGGCTTTGAGCCCAATCCCATCCTCTTTAACATCAACAAATTGAAGCCCTATGGGTTCTATGAGAAGGACCAGTTAGTCACCGTCAGCCCGGATGGGTCAACTCAGGGACTGGTTGAGCAGCAAAAGGGGGATGGTGGAGCGGACAGCCTGGACTACATAGTGGAGACCGGGAGCGCCAGGGAGCAAGACCTCCAGGATGGCCGCACCTTGGAACCCGAACACCACATGACAGCCGGCGAGGTAAGTAACAACCTGGGAGAGGAACGGGAGATTGAGGAGCCAAGTTGGGATTTTTCCTTGGGTTGTAGCGTTGTGGAAGTGGTTTGGGAGCCGGAACCGAGAACCAGGCGGAGTTCCGTAAAAAGACCCCGGAGAGGAGCAGAATCAGGGAGCAGAATCCAGTCCGGGTCAAGACCGGGAGCCGGACCAAGCTTGGCAAATGATGCAGCGGCCGGGGTTCAGCCTGAAATCCGAACCCGAACAGAAGCCTTATGGTAACCCGGGTACAACCCAGCCTGATCACAAAGATTCGGGGTTAGTCCCGGAGACACGAGATGGCCGGGAGCGAGATGAAAAAAAGACAAATAAGTTAGTGGGAAAAAGGAAAAATAAAATAGTGAACATGCTGGACATAAAGGAGTAGCAGGATAGCTAGCCAAAGGAAAAAGAAAAGGAGAAAATGGTGGAAGAAGAGAAGAAAAAACGATAAAAAGAAGCATGGGGAAAAGTCTCAGAAAGAGAAAAAGAAAAGACTGCAAAAAAAGAAAAAAATGCAGGAAACGAAAAAGAAAATGATAAAGCAGCAGAAAAAGAAAAAGCAGCTAAAAAATAAAAGTTGCAGAAAAAGGAAAAGATAAGGAAAAAGTAGAAGAAAAAGAAAAGCTGCAAGAATTGCAGAAAAGAATAATGGAGGATGAAAAACTTGCGTTCTCATCCATCAATGATGAATGTTGCGCAACTGGGACGAAACCTCAAGTCTCTCTCCACACAATGTGTCCACACTCTTTGTGCGGTGTTTTTGGAGAGGAGAAGAGTTGCAAGGGAGACACGGGCTATGGCGACTATACACTAAATTTAGAAGGTCTTGGGAGTTAGGCATTAGGGAGAGGGTTTTGGAGTCGAGGATAGGAGGAGAGAGTTGGTGGTAGGAGAAGTTGGGAGTAGGGAGGCCATGGCTATGGCTAGGGTTTCACGCATGACCATGGCTATGGCTAGGATGAAAGAAGTCACGGGGTAAGCTGGGAGCTACCCCGGTCGAACGACGGTAGTTGCAGCCCGAGCCACCAACTGCAAGAGGAGAAGGAGGAGCCGACAGCAAGGCCGGAGAGGGACGACAACTGCAACGCGAAGGAGGGCAAGAAGCTGGAGCCAGGGGAGCTCAAAATTGCGGCTTCGGAGCCGAGTCGATGGAAGGCGCCACCGACGCCAACAGTCGCGGGGGTGGATGCACCGGTAGTAGCGAGCGAGTTGGAGAAGACCGCGAGACGTGAGGCTCCGACTGGATTGAGGACGACAAAGCTCAAGACGGAAGCGCTGTAGGCGACGCCAACAGAAGGGGCTCAACTCAAGGTGGTGAAGTCAACCACGGCGGAAGTGGCGACAACACCGACTGGATTGAGGGCGGCGAAGGTCACGGCGGAAGCGCTGCAGGCAACGCCAACATGATGGGCTCAATTCAAGGCGGTGAAGTCAACCGCGGCAAATGTGGCGACAATAGCAAGTGAACTGAGGGCAGCGAAGCTCACGGCGGTGAAGTCAACCAGGGCGGAAGAGGAGGTTGATACCAAAACAGTGGACGAGCCCTCAGCTGCGACACTGTCAACGGAGGAGGTATTGGTCAAGCAGGCATAGAGGCACAGGGGTGATGAGGAATTCGCGGCTGGCGTGATGCCAAAGCAGTTTCATTGACAAAAAGGCAAAGAGGGGATCAACCAGCGAATAGGAGAGGAGGACCACCAGCTGAAGACCGCAAGGGTGTTCCCAAGCTCCAGCTTGAAAACGGGGGAGCAACACCAAGTATCGAAGGACAAAGCCAACAACAACACTTCAGGTCAGTCCCCTGATTTTCCTGGAACTTTGTTAAGCCTTAGTGAAAATTCCAATGGATACACGGGCCTAGCACATCAAGGGACGGAATTTTTTATTCCAAAACAAATTAGGGTTTTTTAGTTTTGGTCAGAATACAAAACCGGTTAAGGAAATCCAGGGGCTTGGACTGCCTGGGCTATGGGAAAATGATCCCACATGGCAAGGTGTTCAGGACCGGGTAGCGAGAGAACCTATCACTTGCCTTGGGGGGAAGAATCAATTGTATCCATGGGCTGAACTGGACACTGGAGAACACTGCTCAGGTAAGCCGACACTAACCCTCCAGTATTGGATGGAAGAATTTAACCCTGATTATGCGGCAATTGATAGGACCAGACCCAGGAGATACGTGACCAGGCTCGAGTACGGGTTGATGGCAACGGCGGAAGCTACAGGGGAGACACCTCTGCTGCCAGACAAGTGTCTCCGGGATCCAGTGATTCAATCACTCCAAGGGAGCCCAGTCACACCCCGGTCGGAGACTCTGGAGGTTGTTGCACCAGGGCCAGGCGCACCACCGAAACTTGTGACAGCATCCAGTGGACCGGCGGCTCCTCAGCCCAGAGGCCGGATTCTTCTTTCTCCGACTGATGGCAGCCCTCCGAATAGCGAGGCCAGAGGATTCTAGGTGATACACCACCAGAGGGTAATCAGACAGACTCCTGTCCGAGCCATGCAGCTGTCTTCACCGGAGACAGCAACACCTGCAGCACAAGGGCGTCCGGATAGTGTGGCGACTCCGGGCACGGCGGAGGACTCCACTCCAACCGGGCTGCGGTTTGCCAAGAAGTATACTCGGGGACCCAAGAGGCTGGCTGCCGAGGAGTAAGCCTTCGCTTGAACTTCGCTTGGACTTTCACACCCTGGGTTCAGTGAGAGCCTTGGAGGCAGACCAAAGATGACAAGTGGGCCGGTGACGTCAAGCTGGAAGTCTTCTACTAGTATGCTTGGCCAGAACCGCGCGAAGACTTGGTACAGGAGTTCATTGAAGGCATAATCCCACCGGAGAAGTTAGAACAAGGCCGGAGCAGGGTTGTCATACTGGACGGACGTCCGGTACGCCCGTCCATCCGATTCGCCCGTCCGGTAGAGCTCTCGCCCGTCCGATACAGTCAACTGAGGGTTGACTTACCCGCTAAGTAAAAACCAGGCGACGTGGCAACCATGTTGGCACCACATAGCTGCCACGTAGGAGAGGGTCAAGTTTGAGTAGGATCGGGGACTAATGGCAAGAAGGAGGTGGGGCGGAGACATCCCCGCCCAACCTAGGCAGGGGCGGAGACGTCTCCGCCCCTTCATGAATTAGTTAATAGTGTTTAACTATTAACAGTATGTTGGTAAACTAAAATTTATGTTTACTATAGTATACACTAAATGTGAACCCATACACCAATTGCAAATGAGGCACTTAGTGTAGTGACATAACCGGACACTAAATGCCATTTACTACACTATGTATCAATTTTTGTAGAAATAATAAATTTATTTCTTTCACTTGTGCACATTTAGTGTATCAATAGTGTATCAATAATTATTTGCGCTTGAACAAATGCAAATCTCGGATTGAAAATTTAAGATTTGGACGTATCCAATATTGATTAAAATATAACGTATGACAATTGCCAAGTACACATATTCTTCTACGAAGATGCCGTATTGCCTATTTAACCACCACATGCGATACTAATGCAGCTAATTAACAAAAAACTATTGTCGGTAACAACATAGAGGCATAGTCCAGTTGTGGGGGGGTTTCATTAATCTGTCTAAAACATCTGGCACAAAAGACCGTTCTTCGAGCAGTTGTTTTTGCAACACTGTAAATTTTAGCTTCAGGTTTACATATTGCTCTGTGTTTTTGCTGGTGAAATACGAAGTGTCCCAATCTTCTTTCCAAATTTTTTCACAAATCCAACCCACCGCAAATGCATCTGCTGCCTTGGAGTAGAGGTGTGACCGTTGCATGACTTCAAGCAAGTTGGTGGAGTCCCGCGGCCCAAAAACATAGAACAGTTCTGGTGCCACAAATCGTCGCCGCTCTCTCTCTTGTTGAAGCTCCTCCTTGAATTCATAACCATACATTGATGGCTCATTCTCCACAACCCGACTAGAAAGCCCCCAATTGCAAATTCCAATGTACACCGTATCGGGTTTCCACTCATCAAAGTGGAGCAAATCATTCGATGAAGAGGTGTCATTGTGTATATAATTTGCGTCGTGGCATTTCCCCACAATGTCAAGCAACGATAGCGCGAGATTCACTCGATTTTGGCGGTAAGTTTTTACCCACCGAAGCTCTTGGATCGACAACCCGATATTTGGATGCATCTCAATCCGTTCAAATGGCAATGCTTCGTTCACTTTCGAGTCAAACTTGGACCAAAAACTCTGGAGAGATCCCCCATTCCACCAGAGCGTGTACCCTTCCATAGTTTTCGGGTGGATGTACGCAAGTCTAATGATCCCTGGATGTACTACCAGACACCCTCCAGCCTCGTTGATGATGTTTCGGCGCTTCTCCCTCTCGTTGGTGTTGGTCAGAGTCTTTCCGGCCAAGTAAATCCAACTTGGAATGTTTTCTAATTTGGTTATCATCACCTTCCGTACAGCCCCATAGCCACCCACCGCTTTCTGTCCTGGCATTGGAATCACCTTAGCGCAACTTTCAAGCCACTTGAAAGTTCCACCAACACAGCGAGCCAAAATTTGCTCCTCAATAGTTGCTTTCAAAGGAGCTAGTTTGTTCTTACGGGAAGAAGAGTATTGTTGAACGAAGCCCTGGATCATCCTCATCTTCGCCACTAGTGCGTGCTCCTCCAGGTTCCAGTTCCTTTCATCCTCCTTCTTCCCCGTGACGTAACACCAGTTCGCAACGATATTGGTGGTCAGTGCGGTCACTTGTGTGTCCAACCACTCCGGATGCAACCAATAATCTGAGAAATTATTAAATTTCTCAGATTTATCATGGTTTGACATTAATTCGTGTCGCATGTCAACCGTCAACTTGTGGTATCCCTCTTTGTTGTGGGTCAAATAGCTCCTCGTCAACGCCCCTGTCGTCCGACGCTTGTAAAACTCGACGGTAATCCCTCTACATTCAACCATGTATTCGTGCGGGGGCATGTCCGGATTTGGTGACTTCTTCCGCCTCTTCCCGCTCGATGACGACGGATTCAATGATCCCGAAGTCAACTCCGTGTTGGTGGACGGAAGAACCGTCTCATCAACATCATCCAAGTCCATAAATTGGGGGCGCTTCTCCATTGACCTACTTCCTTCTCCCGCCATATGTGATAGTCAACTCCCTACCGTGGTCGAAATTCCAAGTTGATGGTTTTAAAAAAAACTGCAAAGAGTCTGGGTACAATAAATGGGCCAAGCCCGATCGCCCACCAAACTCACTTTCAGGCCGCAAAGCGAACTCACACGTGAGGCCTAGGGAGTCGACTTGGCAGAGAATAAGGACAAAATGTCCCCTATTTATATGGTGTAGGGTTCTTTCTGCGAAGACGTCCCCGCCCTACCTAGGCAGGGCGGGGACGTCTCCGCCCCTTACCGGCCCGGGGCGGAGACGTCCTCGCCCCTGCCCGGGTAGGGTGGGGACGTCTCCGCCCCTGCCCGTATGGGGTGGAGCCGTCTCCGCCCCTGTCCGGGGTGGGGCGGAGACGTCCCCGCCCCTACCCGAGGACCCTAGACCAGTGCTTTGTCTATCGGCTATATAATATCGTGCACACCCCTAATTGTCCCCGCCTCACATACTCCTTCTTCTACCACCTCTTAATTGAGTTGGTTGTGGGCGTCGTGTGAAGACTTCATCGATTCGCATCACATACATTATTCAGATTTTTCCCACCCATGGCCACGCCGGTAAAAATAAATAAAGAAGAACGAGACAAGAGTCGATTACGATCGGGAAACAAATAGCGGAAGAGGTTGCATGTGCTTCGAAATCCTGTTAAATTGGCTTTTAAAGGTTGGGAAGAAGTTCCGGAGCCATGGAGTTTCAAGGATTGCGCAATCTTCATCGAGTGGTGCCATATCGACAAGGCTTTCCCGGAGGAGCAACACAATTATCACCGACGCTTTCACAAAGCAAGTTTATGGAAGTGCACCGACGAGGCGTTCAAGAGTCGGTGCATTGAAGTATACCAGGTCTTGTACGACATCCCTTATATCAAACGCAATGAAGTAAATCTCTTCCTTGCGCAAGGTGTCCACGCAGAGGTAAAGTTGGGCAAAAGGGTGGATTGGTCCACCTTGAAAGCCATGGGAGATAGCATAAAAGTTCCTTCTCCGGCAAATGGATTGATTCCAATGGGGACACGGAGGTATCCATAAGGCGGATTAGGCAAATTGATGACGAAGACTGAACCGGTCGACACGTACAAGACCGATTCCTCAAACACGGATGCAGACTCTGACGGATCCCACGTTCCAATCACAAGGAGCCAAAGGACACAAGCGCGCACCAAACGAAGGAGGGCGGAACAAACGGTTAATGTAGTCGTTAACAATACCGTTAATGAAGTTGGGGCTCAGGTACAATCCCCCGCGGTTGTTGATCGAACGTTAGAAGCCTCTACTGGTGCTATTTTTGTCAGCACTATCCAAACCTTGCTGAACCAATTTGAAGGGAAGACGATAAAACTATTGTCATTATGCGATGAGGTTCGCAAGTTGAGAGTTGAAGTCAATGATAAAAACATTGTTATTGACCAGCAACGACGTGATATGGAGGAGCTCCGACTTGCCCTACAAGCTAGTACAATGACCACAGAAGATCGGAATCCACGACGGGAGGAGGAAGGGCTTGTACACGTGTCAACCCAAGATGATTCATTGTTGTTTGATGAGGCCCCTACCAATGCAGACAAAGCTATGGTCAACAAAGAAGAGGGTGCGGGGGGTGACGGCGGCAAAGAGCCGGCTAAAGCGCTTGAAGAGAATTCAAGACTACAAAGTCGTTTGGATGTGTTGGTAGAACATTACTATCAATGGAAGTTGGCATGCGTCTTCACGGTCGATCGGTCCCAACAATTGGTGGCGGAATTCCAAAAAATCGACAACAACTATACCGAAAACAACCAGGAGAGGGTGTTTGGTTTGACATCGTGGGCCCTCGTAGATGATCTTTTCAAGATGGATGAAATGGCGATGGTGAAAACCGCTGGTGGGCAAACAACCATCGATTGGTCCCGTTACAAATGGGATTTCAAAAAGGAGGTTTCATCCACCCTCGATCATCGGGGCAAATCCATGTTATTGTGGCCACAACCTTCGAGCTTCGTATCCGACGGTACGACTTGCTCAATTTGTCTAAACCCATTTGGTCCAGAAGGTGGGATGCATCTAGGCACTTGTGAGCACTTGTACCATCCATTTTGTTTGATTAGCTTGATGGTTGTACGCCGGCGGTGCTCATTGTGCAAGGCCCCTTTTCACGAGTGATTGTACGAACTTTTTGGATTAGTTCCATACATGCCCCCGCATTGGGAGTTCAATGTGACGAACGCTCCTGATCAATCACATATGTGGGGAAAAGATTTGGTGTGGAGCTGGAAACTGAAGATGCACTCGTTGGATAAGATGCACCTCTCAAACGAGTGGAGTTGGGAAAGGGACCCGGAGCAGATTGTCTGGGTGTACAAGAATTTGATCCCGTTAAAGGACAAATACGGTCAAGGAAAACGAAATTTCTTCTACCAATGCTTTAATGGCCATTGGGACGAGAACGGGGAGCAATTTCGTTTCGGACCTCATCCACGGCAATGGTTGTGGGCCGTTGACGGAGTTCGCATCACAGACGACAACGGGATTGCATTTCTCACGACGTTGACTAACCGGACCCGCAAGAACTAAGACAATTATCGGAATCAGAGTGGAAAGAAATTTTCCGAAATGACGGAATGGACTTCTTGCTCGATGTGCACAGTCCAGGGACACGGCAAGCGCTCGACCAGCTCATGCAATCCCAAATCCTAAGGGCCGTGTTGGATGAAGATGGACTAGCGAGGAGAACACGATCGGCGTCTTGTAGAGTTGTATTGGGCTTAGATGAAGACCTCCCTATGCACGTAGGGGCACACGACAACGAGGCAGGGGCGAGTGGCACTACTAATAGCCCGATGAATATTGACTAGGTGTATTTTTTGTTTTTGCGGTACCAAGAGACATTTATCTTACAATGCTTCATCTTTTAGCGTTTAATGTATTTTCCCATTTTCGTACTACATTATGGATACTAAAAAAATATGAATAGTAGTGTCTACATTCTACTTGATAATAGTGGTGTGATTATGGATGTACTTAAGCCTCATAAGGATTTGTGCGTTTGTATAAACAAAAATGGTGTGGACCAAATTTTAAACCTCCAAACATTTTTAATCCCTAAAGGACCAAGGCATTTTTGCACCAAAAACACTTCAAAACTGCGAGGCTATAGTATAATGCCTAAGAAGGGAGACAAAACCTTTTTATTTCTACATCTATCTGTAGGATCTCAATAAATACTACTTTGTTAATGTCCCCACAAAATTTCATAAATTTTAACCACACGGATTGAAAGGCTTGCATAGCTCCCATGCTATTCACTACTTGGTATCAAATTTATGCACTAGATAAGGCCTAAATCCATTACTAATGGTAGTTTAGGATGATGTTAGTTCCTTATTCACCAATTGTTAGAGGTAGAAAAAGGGTGTACCTTATTCAAGTCAACTATGCTAGTAGTGGAAGCTAAAAAATGGGCAATAAACGTTTTAGTTTTTAGATACTTGATATGTTTTAGATTGATGATCCAAACGGTCAATATGAAGGTCTACACCACATATTGTTGTGGAAAAAATCAAAAGAATAATTAGTTGAAATCTCTAAGTTTTATGTGGTAAGACGTTTTTGTTTTTGGTACCTTGCCCATTTTATTTTTGGTAATATGTGAAAATCTTTGACTTGAGTTGAAGCATTATTTTCCACTAAAGACAAGGAATTTTTTTTAATTTGGAAGGAGATAATTTTCTACACTCTTATGTTTGCTCCAAAACTAATAGGAAGGTGTTCCTTATTGGAGAGCATGCCGTCAAAGTACAAAAGTTGTACTTTCCATTTTGCCTTCCTCCCTAGAACTAGGGAAAGACATAATCTGCATGTTATTTTAAGTGCATTAGGATCTTGTCCGAACCAAAAACTGTGCACCCCATATTTAATTGTGCACCCGCCTCATGGAGATGAGGAATGCCTCGGCCAAGCAATGGCCTCAAACGCCTCCTTCATGAGTTTTGTGGGGGCGAACCCCCCCCCAATTTACAAGCAAAGGTCCCCGCCCCTGCCCTGGTGGGGCGGAGACATCTCCGCCCTCTACCAAGGCAAGAGCGGAGACGTCTCCGCCTCTACCGGATTACTATTTTAATGGAGGCAATCCTCATTTGTCCCCGCCTCGCATACTCCTATCCACCATCTCTTCATTGAGCTGGATGTTGGCATCGTGCGAAGTCTCATTCATCCATCCACGCCAGAATTTTGCGACAATACGTGCACACCATGTCTTCACCCGGACAGTTGGCCAAGGAGGAGCGAGACAAGACCCGTGCACGAGCGTGGAACGCCCATCGGAAGCGGTTGCACGTTCTTCGTAATCCCGAGAAGTTGGCTTTTCGAGGTTGGGAGGACGTAGTGGAGCCATAAAGTTTTGATGATTGCGCGAACTACATCGAGTGGTGCCACATCGACAAGGCTTTCCCTGAGGCGCGACACAACTATCACCGGCGCTTCCACAAGGCAAACTTGAAACATTGCATCGACGAGGCGTTTAAAAACCGATGCATCGAAGTTTACCAAGTGTTGTATGACGTCCTATTCGTCAAACGCAACGAAGTAAATCTCTTCATTGCGTGGGGTGTTCATGCGGAGGTGAAGTTGGGCAAGAGAGTGGATTGGTCCACTTTGAAGTTGATGCCGGGGAAGGTAAAAATTCCTCACCCAGAATATGGAATAATTCCAATGGGATGGCGCAAGTATCCGGAATGTGGACTGGGCAAGTTCATGACTGTGATGGACGACATACCTAGCTACGATACTGACACGTCGAGTTCAGATGCTGACTCCGACGGAACCCACGTCCAAGTCGCCAGCAAAAAGGCACAAGCACGTGGTAGGCTGAGGACGACCGAACGAGCCCTTCACCAACGTTACTACTGACTAGGAGTATTTAAAGGTTTAGGATGTAACAAAAAAAAATTGTGAACAATACTTTTGCTCTAAACATTATATGATTTTAAATATCCTTTTTGTTTGTAATGGTACAATTTACTTAGAGAACTTGCACATTACATTCTACTAGAGGCTTATACTACCCCTTATGGATGGGGACTTGCATAGCTCCCATGCTATTCACTACTTGATTTATTTATTATTTTAATGGTATGTGGTACATTCCTAATCTTTTGTGGGGCAATTGTGTTTAAATTATTTATTTAGAGAACTTGCACATTACATTCTACTAGAGGCTTATACTACCCCTTATGGATGGGGACTTGCATAGCTCCCATGCTATTCACTACTTGATCTAAAAGGGAGCTAATAAAGGTGTTCATTGTTGGAGAGCATGCGGTCAAAGGACAAAAGTAGTACTTTTCCGAGGGTGGAAGCAAGCTAGGGTGGAGCACTTAGTACGTCACGAGCAGTTTTTTCAGGGGGTCCCAAACTTCAATGGCCGGATTAGTAGTGCTCCCAATGCAAAAGTACTATTGTTTTTGGCAATGATGTTAGCAATACTAATGAATATTATAAAACTATTGTGCTTTACTCCAAAAAACATTGGGAACACATAAATATATGTACTTTTTTAACTTTCAGAAAGCACGTCTCTGAAGCATAAAACCGAGGTAGTTAAAAATAACTATTACTCAGCGAGTTCGTCCCTAGGGAACTGAAAGTTATGTTCTGCCGTAATATTATTGTCACTATTATATGTAATTGTGGTCCGTAATCCTTACGAAGCCTTAATTTAACACCATAATCCGTTATTAATCCTCTAATTCGAGTGCCATTAAATCTTCCATTGCATCCTCCACATCCAAGTGCAAGTACTCTGCTCTTCCTGTAGTTTCCGTTTCCTCGTACTCACCGATGTTCCATTCCATTGCTTCTTCTATTGTTATCGGTTCAGCGGGAATTCCGTTCTTCTCCTCTTCCGTTCCGTACCTCATTAACCAGGTATAATCTTCTTCTCGTAATCTCGCTCCTATCTCCGTTCTTTGATTTGCCCGGATCCGTATGTAAATCTCGTAGTCGATCCTCTCCTTCTCCACACGGTTTACAACCGTCACTCTTTCCTTATCGCGGTTCAACCATCCATACTTCAAATTCAACCAGCACCTGAATGCCTTGAATTTCTCCTCGTCCGTTAGTTCCAATCCTGGCATTACTTCATCTTCATAATCTGATTATGAATTATGTTCAATTCAGCACGCTTTTATTTTGATCATTATTTGATCGCTCTATTATCTACCACCTAAACTAACCCGCAATTGCGGTCCTCAGATTTATTTTCGTATCAGTTTCTTTTGATTCTCGTTCTCTCGATTCACTCATCTCTCACTCTCGATGTCATTGATTTACTTTCAAATGACTTCATTCACAATGTAATCTTTCTTGAATCTTCAATGTGCACAACTTCAATTACATTAAATTTCGGAAACAATACAGCAAAGAAAAATAAAGAGATAGCACAACGCGTATCTCGGCACTACAACTGATCAACACAATTGGGCCTCGAGCCAGTTCCAAAAACTCCTACTTAAACATCCGCAACTCCCAACTGCCTACCCTTTCACCGCAACCGACACCCCTTCCGATCTCAAGTCCGTTAGAAACCCTGAACTTAAGCTCCTAAACCTGTAACTAACTAACTTTAACTACAAAAAAAGGTTAACTCAAAAAGAAAGACTATTCTACGTTCTACAACGTCACAGTCTGGATAAAAATAACAAAAGTATGAATATCATGTTGTTTGACAAAAGATAGTACAAATTCACACTTAGATAATGGAAGAACATGTTTAAAGCCTTCAAATGCACATTAAAAGTTGTAAAAAATTTTAGTCGCTCATTGTGATTTTTACGGTCAAAGTGCTAAAATGATTTTTGGGCAAAATATACTCAAAAATGATCCAAACTTCGTTTTTGTTCATTATCCAGTCGTTTTAAGGGGATCCCCATGTGAGTAGCAAATTGATTTTCAAGTAATATGAGTAAAAGGTGGCAAATTGAAACACCTTCCACTCCCGCAAAGGTACAAATATAGTACAAATTAAACCTCTTAAACGCCTCCAAAAACTACAATTGGCGTGACTTTCGAGGCTCCTAAAGCCGCGCGTGTCACACCACCTGCCACGCTTTAGGAATGCTAAAAATATTCATATTTATACTCAATGTACACAAGGCAAATTGGATCCCAAAGAAGGGTTGACTTTTACCAGTGTTTTGGTACAATAGGTTGTCCGAAAGTGCACCCACCTTAGTGTGCTTCTACCCCCGAAAGCTTTCCTTCGTAGACATAATCTGCTTCTTATTTAAAGTGCGTCGCAATCTTGTCGGAACCAAAAATAAGGCACCCTATATTAAAACCTCCACCCTCCACATGGAGAGGTGGAGTGCCTAAGCACCCAAAATGCACCAAATGCCTCCTTCTCCTGGATTGGGGAGACGTCCCCGCCCCTGTCCGGGTTAGGGCGGGGACGTCTCCGCCCCTGCACGGAGACGTCCCCGCCCTTGGCGCGTCAGCTCTCACCCGTTCTTGGCTCGTGTATAAAAGATTCGGGGAGGGCCGATTGTCCTCACGCTTGTCACCTTGGCCTCTATTCCTTGGACCTCAATTTAGTTTGAGCTCCTTGCGAGTCTACTTGTGTGGCAGGCGGCACTGGTGTGCGGCTGAGGTGATGTAAAAATTGGTTCAAGCAGTGCACCAACGCTATCAGACCTCATATTTTAACCTGATTCTATACTATAATTAGCCCCGTATTTTGGCTTAGACGGGACTTGCACATTATTTGGCATAAGCCGTGAATGCAATGGGAAGTCAAAGGAAGCAAACAAAAGAATGGGAACCTTCGTACAATTTTGGTGACAACGGGGGCAAAGTGAGTTGTGTTTTCTGTAACTATACTTTTAGCTACAAACGTGAGCGTGCGTTCGCTCACTTTTGATACGGCGCCAAGTCAGAGAGGTCGATTTGTCGTAGCCTACGTCCCTATATGCGAAGTCGAATTGCCAATTGTGGAAACATTGTTCCGCAACGAATGATGGGCGGGGACATGTATGGCGAAGATTTAGGTCCGAGTGGTCCATCGAGGGCACCAACTATTGACACTTCAAGCCAATCCGACGCTCAAAATAATGTGGCGGGTGGGGTAACAAGTGGGCCTCGGGAAGGAGTGCCTAATCTCTCTTAAGGAAACGACCCTTCACTTGTGTCGGGTGGTCTTACCGCCTCGAATTCCACTAGATCTGGGCATCTACATCAACAACGAATGCTTGATGCTTTTAACATTGCAAAGAGGAAGGAACTTGATGAGAAGTGGGCGACCTTTTTCTATCAAGCGAATGTGCCTTTTAATGTGGCGCGAAATCAAGCGTTCATCGATGCAGTGAGGGCAACATCCGTGGCAAAGTTTGAGTACACTCCTCCTACATATCACCAGTTGAGGACTAGATTGATTGAACCTAAGAGAATGCAAATTGAGAAAGAGATTGAAGCCAAAGTTGGTTTTACAATCAAGAATTATGGGGTGTCGATATGCACGGATGGTTGGGATGATGTCCACCGGAGGCCCCTCATGAATTTAATCATGTTGTGCCCCACTGGTGACGTATTCTTGGGGAGCATAGACACCAGTGGTGAGAAAAAGTCCATGCGGTACATAGCGGACCAAGTGAAAGTTTACATTGAGAAGGTGGGTTCCAAGAATGTGACATAGATTTGTACAGACAATGCTCCCAACATGCTTGGAGCGATGGATGATATTATTCTCACATACCCGCACATTCACAAGCAGGGGTGCATGGCACATGCATTGGATCTCATGTTGGAAGATTGGGCAAAGGTCCAAGAATTTAAAGATTTAATAGAGAGGGCAAAGAAATTGTGCAAATATATTAGAAACCATCATTCGACAATGGGGACACTTCGTGAGTTGAGTCCAAACCTGCATATTGTAATGCCCACTGAAACCCGCTTTGCTTGTAATTTCCTTATGTTGGATCAATTGGTGATACTCAAAGGAGTGTTGGAGCAGTTGGAAGACCACCCCCGTGTTGTAAACTACTTTGCAACCCTACGGAATAGACAGAATGGAGAGCAAGCAGCAACCGCAGCACGTAATGTGGTGCTCACCATCGAAGATGTGGCCTTTTGGCAACGATGTCAGAATAACGTGCACATGACTGGGGATGTTTTGAAGGCATTGCGTGTGTTTGATGGCCACGAACCAGCCATGGGTCGTGCGTGGCTCGTGATGCATAATTTGCGAGAATACGTGTACTCTTTCAGAGAGTCACCCTTTACTCTACGAGCTGACATAGCATCCACTCTTGAGCAATTGTGAGTCCCAGAAACGGCCCACGATGACAAATGGACCACGCATCATGTGCGTTAAGGTTAAGAAGTAGTAGAAATGGGTTATCCGATTGGTTAGCTCATGATTTTTGATCGAGATGGCTAAATAGCCGTTCCATTCGCTAAATCTTCAAATAGGAGCCACATTATGGCAACCAAGAATTTTATGAAGTTAACCAAAAATTAAATAGAAAGAAAAAATAAAGAAAAGGTTAGAAAAAACAAAAACAATAGAAAGGAATTAAAATTAGACGTGGTGGAGAAGAATTTACCTCCTACTGAGTCGGGGACCGCAATTAGCCACGGTGAGGAAACCACGGAAAAAAAATAGGAGAAGAGAGGAAGAAGGATGGTGAGGAGAAAGAAAAAAGAATGAGGCTTTAAAAGCCATAAAAAAATAAGTTAAAAGGGGTCCAAAAGAAGTGGAAAAAAGCCTCACCATCACTTAGTAAATTAGTCCTCAACCCCAAGCAAGGGAAATTCAAGTTAGGTAGAGTAGTTAGATTTAGCATCCTTGAATTAGCTAAGTAGTTCACTTATTGGTGATCATGCGCAACCCATGTGGTATGAGGTTAAGTATGGGATTTAAATATTCCTTGGTTAGTGGGACACCTAGTTTTGTTAATGCAAGGGTGGCACGGAATTAGTTAGATATAGGTTAAGAGTATTTTTAGTATTTACGAAGAAGGTCCAAGGTTGTCTATCGAGACATTGTGACAGTGACGTGCCGTCATGACGTGACATGTCGTGACGGACCCTCTCGTCACGACACAATAGAGTCAACCTAGGGTCAACGATGAACTTTACCCCTATGTATGGTACATATGTTACCTCGGCGTCGACGTGGCCGTCCTATGTGGCACTGACATCCTACGTGTATCTCACCACTTTTACCTTTTGCTGTGTTGTATTAACCTTTCAGTGAAAATTAATTAAGTTGGGGGGTTTTTCAGAGGGAGCCGTTTAGGAGTAGACTGCACGCGGACATGCGATGACCGTCCGCGGACATGGCGCGGACTGCGTGCGGGCAGTGCCGCGGACTGGCTGCGGATACGCAACGAACTGAACTTGGACCCGCGGACTGAGTGCAGACCCGCGGACTGGCTGCGGATACGCAGCGGATTAACTTGGACCCGCGGACTGAGTGCAGACCTGCGGACTGGCTGCGGATACGTCGCGGAATGAACTTGGTCTCGCGGACTGAGTGCGGACCCGCGGACTGGCTGCAGATACGCAGCGGACTGGAGGTGTACCCGCGAACTGGCTGCAAACGCTGCTGCGGACTGGCCGCGGACACTGCCGTGGATACGTAGCGGACTGGATGTAGACCCGCGGACCGGTTCGGATACGCCGCGGACTGGCTGCGGACTAATCGCGGATTGGCCGCAGACACTGCCGCAGATACGCAGCGGACTGGATGAGGACCCGCGGACTGGCCGCGGATACGTAGCGGACTGAATGCGGACCCGCTGATTGAGAGTTGACCCGTGGACTGGCCACGGACACTATCGCGGATACACCTCGGACTGGCTGCGGACACTTCTGCGGACTGATCGCGGACTAATCGCGGACTTGTACCGGCCTAGGTGTGGGGGCGCCAATGCAACGCGGATTGGGAGTGGGGGAGCGCGGATAGGTAGTTAGGATATTTTTGAATTTTGTTATTCCATTTTTATTTCTGAAGATACAAAGGGCGGGGTTGGGAGACCAAATCAAACCAATTTGTACAAAGCTGTTCTTCATTCAAAATTACAGGGAAGTCCAAAAAGGCATCCTCTTCTTGCAAATAACCGAATACAAATTAGACAACACTTCACAACATAGAGAAGATGCTACATACCCTACAGTATTTAAGGACTATGAAATCACCATACACTATATACTACTCATTGCGGAAGAAATCCCATGGTGTAGCTAGGTTGTAGGGCGGTCCTTTCAACAAGTCTACTACATGCGTGACGGTTGATCTCTCTAGAGGATCAGGTTTCAACAACTCGTCCATAGCTTGCTCAAATCGCTTGGACAATGAACTCGGATCTTTGTTCTTTTGGAACAAGCTTGAAGAGCAATCGCGATTGTAGATCCTCCTTGCCAAGTACCCCACTGCATATGCCTCATATCTATGGTTGTGCTTATGCTTTATTCCCATTCTCCTCGGTGATGTTGGTGTTCCGGGCTTCCCATACACATGGAATAGCTTGGGGGCAGCATGACGATGCTTAACTCGGAAAGCACCTAGCTCTGTACTAGAGGGTTGGCCGTAGTTTGACATCTTGTCTTCGCCGTCCCATGATGCCATTCCCCAATCACACACCCCGATGTATACTACATCTTTTTTCTCTGGCGGAAAATGAAGCATAACATTGTTGGGGCTCAAGTCGTTGTGCAATAAACGCTGGGAATGTATCACATCCATGATGCACAGTAGTACCCACGCTAATAGGCCCGATTTTTACGATACACGCATAGTTCCATACGAGCCTCAAGGTCGATTCCAGCTGTTTTTAGAATATCATCTTCGTGTTCCTCGTCATATTTTGAATCGATCCTCCAAATGGATGCTAGTGAGCCACCGTTCCACCATAGAGTATACGACTCGTATATTCTTCTATCCAGGTACTGGATTTTGATAACCCCTACATGGTTCACTGGACACGCTAGCGGCTCAATTGAACATTTCTCCCAGTTTTTTTCACGACTACCCTCTTTCATTGTTTTCCCCGCAAAGTCCGTCTTTGCTGGAATGCAATCTACACCGCCAATACTCACACGTCGGACAACTCCAAAGCCTCCTTCATAATTTCTAGTATCCAACGCCTTTACCTCCGCATGCATTGGAAGCCACACTACACCTTCGCGACCTCTACTCGCAACCCGCGCAACCAAATCTTGATCAATCCAAGGAATAGCGAGGTTAGATCTCTCTTTCGGCTTGATTGCTTCTACCCCCTCTTTGAGTCTCTCAAACAATAACTTCACATCCATTGCCTGTTCACTTACATCTTCCTTGTAATAGACATCCCAAATACTCTTCACGGGATTGTGAATAGCTTGTTTGGCAAACAATATGGGCCATGTATCCATTGAATGTCTCATTTTATCTTCGCGGAATTTTTCTTCATTGGCAATATTTTGGATAATGAGTACCACTCTTGCCTCCATAGCTTCTAGTCCTGTAGCGCCGTTACACAAGTACCGTTTCTCCAACCTGGATAGACCTTTCTCTATCATCCAAAATAATATATCTGCTACCACCCTGAACTTAAATTCCTTGCTCATTGCATCCAAATGGCTTGTCCTTGCTCTTTTCTTGTAGGGCTCTGAGTCTTCAGAAAAAGCTGGCCATATACCCCGCCCTCGTCCCGCTCCAACTGAAGGTTCGCTTGGAACCAAGGAATTTGTTGTAGATGGTGCCGCACCATGTTGAACAACCCTCAACGATGGCTCTCCTGCTGCGGGCTCACCACTTGATCCGTCTGAACTGCGAGCTCCCAGGTGTCGAAATCTGCTCAAACTTTGTGATCCTCATGACCGCCCAGCTTCACTGGTCCCCCACGCTGATCCTCGTAGAACCCCTCGAGATCCTTCTGTGCCTTGTGAATGTGATTGCGACCCACGAGAATTATTTCGTCCAAGTGCATGGAATTCTTGGTGCAGTTGTTCCATGCCGTGCCTGCAACCCCTGTCACTTCGCCCACTTCCACTACCTTGTCCTCTCGCCAACATACCACCGCTCACACGATCGGCTGCAGTAGTGTTTGATTGAATTTCCACCTTATGAGCCTCGTGGAGTTGCATGTCTGCATCTTGATAATGCACCCTGCTATCGGCCATTCTTGTAAAATAATTAACCGGTCACTTAAACCGGTCACTTAAAGTGCAGTGCGAAAGTGAGTGAGTCTGGAAAAAACTGACAAGGGTTCCCCCCGCATTTGTCTCTCCCAACTTCTATACCCTCGAAACCGGTGCAATGGTGCTCGCGCAACAAGGTCTCGGGTTCCTATTGGGCAAGGAAATGGAGGGAAAAAAGTGAGGATGTCAATGGCCTATCCGCCTTTATATAGGCTGCAAGGGGTCGGGAACATTGCGGATAGGGTTGGGAACCTGGAGAACAACGAGGTCGGGGAGTGGACTGGTCGCGTACTGGCCGCGGACTGGCCGCGGACTGAGCGCGGATGGGGCGCGGACGGGGCGCGGACTAGGTTGGAAGAGCCTGCGGACTGGCAACGGATTGCCCGCGGACTGCCTACGGACTTGCCCGCGGACTAGCAGCGGATTGCCCGCGGATGGGGCGCGGATTAGGTTGGAAGAGCCCGCGGACTGGCAACGGATTGCCCGCGGACTGCCGGCGGACTTGCCCGCGGTCTGGCAGCGGATTGCCCACGGACTGGCCTCCAGAGACCGCGGACTGCCCGCGGCCTGTCCGCTGAATGGGCGTCGTTTTTCTCCTTTGAATTGCTCTTTGTAATTGCCGTTGCTGTAGGGGTGGGGTTTGGGGGAGACAACAAGGTCACCGTGTAACTACAAGTTTTGGCAATGTGAGAACGGTAATGTCCAAATTTGCTTTGAACCTCGATATAAATGCATTCAAAATGGGCAAAAAATATCCCGTTGTGTACAACTCACTATGAATTCTATGTTCGTAATGTCAAAGATAAGAACACAAGAGCTTTGGTTACACTAATTCAATCGGGAAATTAGACTTGGTCATAGTTTACTGAATCTTTAATCCTTTACTTCCGCAAATTAATGTGGTGCTCTAAGCTCTTGCAGCATCTCTTGCACGAACATTACTCCACGTTCGATATCCATGATGTCCATGACCTTGCCGATATCGAGGTATCTCCCCACCATTAAGCCATTCCTTCACCTCCGGGGCAACGTCTTCCAAAATGGCATCGAGCGCCGCCACAAGTAGTCGTTTTTGATGGTAGCGTTCTTCCCAATACAATTTCTCCGTTCCAGTTGTTGCAGGAAGTGTTGTATCACGATAAGCCCTTCGTAATTCTAGATCCCCCGCAGCTCGCTCGCCAAATGAGTTGTAATATGGTGGCGGTCCTAAGCCGTGCGCCAATTCGTTTCTTTGACGATTCCAATGCCACCCTAGGGTCTGGTAAAAAAACATCTTCATGCCGTAATCTGCCGGTTTGTCAGGATACATCTCATTTGCTGCATGTACTAGTTTGTCCGGATCATCTAACAATTCTTCCCCTTGAAAGGTATGCCACAGTTGTGCCTTGGACATATTATGTCTCCAACTCCACTCAACAGGGTTCCCATTGAAGTCTTCAAGTGCAAAGTCATAATCATCTTGACGATACACCCAATGACTTGGCATGATATCCCGTAGGCCAAATTGAAGATACAAACGTGGATGTAATGGCGCCCTACATACACCGCAAGTACGCGAACGAATCATACTCTTGATTAGACAATGCGGATGGAACGAATGGCCACACGATCCAATCATATAACACCCTTCAGGACCCCAAGGATTATCGCAGATAGGACATGATGATCTGTCGGATGTCATGGGGTGTGGTCTTTGCCACAACGGCTTTCCAATCATTTCAGTTGGATGATCATGCATTTCTCCAATGTCCCAACGGTGATCCTCTTCTGTCACAAGCCTCCAATCAATACTGTTGTTGTTCAATAGTAGCGACGGATCACTATCGTCCCAGCTGATTGGATACATGGTTTCATTACGAGGCCATGATGTGAGCAAAAGGGTCCTTAACTTCTTCTCCGATGTCCATTCAGCGCATATACTCTGGAATTCCGCCTCGTATTGCCGTGTCCGTGCCACGGAAAATACCGTTGGGAGCATCATCTCTTCGCGCTCATCGATTATTGTTGAAACCAACAATTTAAGATTGTTTCGGGCTGATTCCTCGTTCTCCCGATATTCTTTTAATTCATCCAACTCTTGCTGCAAACTTGCATGCTTCATCTCCGCTGCTACATGTTGTGCCTTGATTTCTTGTAGCTCCCTCTTTAAGTTTGTAACTTCAATCATGTACTTTTCATTGCTATTGTTGACTTCATTGACTTGATTGCGTAGATGGGTCACTTCAACAAGCAAGTTCTCATTTTCTGTCTCTAGTGCATGTACTTTTGACACCGTTTCCACATCATCGGAGCGTCCATGTTGCAACCTCTGTATTTCCACACTAAGCACTTCCAATTGTGCCTGTAACTCACCATACTTATCTTCATCAAACTTCTTCGGGGCGTCAGCGGCTTTGCTTTGAATAGCATTGGCCATCTCCAAAGTTGCTGAAAGTGGGTTTGACCCTTCCTCAATCTCGTTTGGAGCATGCTTGTCCAATTCTTTGCAATGTGTGGCCTCAACCTTCCTTCCTCTACGCTTTCGACCGCTACTGTTCCTTGGTGAAACAATTATTTCTCGATTGAACGGCACTTCATCATTTGGATTGTCATACAAGGTTGGGTTATCAAGGAACCATTGAGGGGCATTGTTTCTTAGAATCTCTCAAGGTTTCTTTGCTGAAAGATGACGTCCAAGTCTCCGACCACCTGAAAAGGGGTCGTGAATCGTTAACCAATCCACTTGCTTCCCTAATTGATATTTTGCATACATCAATGCTGCAATGGATCTAGGAATATTATTTTTTGGCCATTTCTCCAAGTTAGAAAGGGCACGTAGGATCTCGAGGAACCTCCACTTCACATGCACGGCATTGATCTGTCTGTACGTGACTGCTTTCGCTGCACAATGTTTAGGGTAGAGCTCCGCAGGCCACCATCTGTCGAGATGCGCAAACTTGATGTACTCCAATGCACTGTCGGCTGTCCATGGCTCACGCACTGATTCCCAACCCTCCTTTGCTTGAAGATCACGGTTTGCGTATACCTCCATCTCCAAATCTGCTAG
>OZ020522.1:25493508-25561645 GCA_963971425.1 Bryoerythrophyllum caledonicum | reverse complement strand
GGGTAGATTGCTGAAACCCCACCGTTGGCATAACCATCGCCTATAATAGTGATAAAACAGATGCTTCTGAGGACAAACATCTCCCCTTGGGAAAATGAAGGTCCTCAAAAGGAGCACTTTCTCCCTTTGAAGCCCCGCACACCGCCGTCAACGTGGAGGCAAGTGCGTCAAGGCTTTCTAGGACTAAGAAAGTGTCAAACAATGGGGACCCCTTCCGCTTTCTATAACATGTGCACCCCGTCCGCGCCACGTCCGCGGACATTCCCTACCCAGCCCGCGGACGGGGCGCGAACAGTCCGCGTCCAGTCCGCGTCCCGTCCGCGGGCAGTCCGCGGACTGTCCACTCCCAGTTCGGGCCCAGTCCGCGAACTGTCCTCGCTCAATCCGCAACCCGTCAGCGCGCCCAGTCCTAGCCCACTTGGCACTAACCCCTAGTCCGCGCGCCCAGTCCAGACACTAAACACTGAATATAGTGTAGAGGGATTATTGATGTAGATCACTCACACTAATTTCCATAAAAGCATGTGCATGTCAAGTTCTGATTGGATATTTGTTCTCAAGCAAGTGTTTTTCAGTCAACAATTGCATGTAAATTTTCAATTAGTGTAGGAAATTTCAAATAGTCTTGTCTACACTATATTCAACACTATATTCAAGGAACGGTGTAGTCTTCAAGGAAATAAATACATCAAAAACGAAACAAAAACAAAAACAAGCCGATAATGAATACAAGAAAGTACGCCTTTAAAACAATACTTGCACATCAAACTTCCTTTTTAACATGGTTGTGTGCTCTAGAAGACATGGTTACATGTACTGCTAAAATGCAAGCAACACCATATACATGCGCTTAGAACAAAAAGACACAATAAAGCAATTTGGGAAATTAAAAAACTACTAGTCTCATCAAAAAATTCAAGATGCTATACCCTCATGAATGCGGGCACATGTAATGATAAACCACCAGAGAATACAGTCCCTCCATGGCTATTACCATGTACATGCGTACAACAAAGATGCCAATGTAATGCACGACTAAAACCAGACCTACTATGCATAAAAGGACTACTGTAGAGCCAAAATGACAAAAATAGTTTTTTTCCGAAAATTAAGTGTAAAAAGGGTTGAACTCACACCCTTTGAGTAGGGTGCACCTTTTCATGAATGGATATGAAGAGATGTGAAGATTTAGTGGAATTAATCTTAATGGTTAATACTAGGGAAAATCTCTTGGCAAGAGGTGTACCTCTTGGATGTTGAGTAGAATGACTAGCTTGAATTTTTAGCATTCTTGGCCATTACCATAGAAATTCCTTGGAGGAAGATTGGAGTGAGCCCTAGCTTTAGGTGAAAGAGCTAGTTGATGACTCTTAATGTTGTAAGAGTATTTAATTTTATATGAATATATAATTACTATTGAATTTGCATGTGTAGAGTCTTGTGACTTGAGTCATATGTATAATTGCAATAATATGTGAACTTCATTGAATAAATTTGACATTGTGTGTTGTAAATGCAAGTGCATGTATTAGGTATTAATTGTGGATAAAATTCCAATGCATGAATGCATTGTATATTTATACTTCATGGAATAAGTTAGGGAAATACCCTAACTACTAAGGTCGTGGGTGTGACCTTGTGTGTGTGTGTTGGAGCATTAATCATGAGTGTGAAGATTAATGAAGATAATGTGAAATTAAGTGACTTAGTGCATGAGATGTGTGATGCATAAGTACTTAAGAAGATCTCAAGTATGAGTGAGCATAACTTGAGTATCATAAGAATAAGAGTGGAGATCTTATTCATGTTAATGCAATTGATGCAATAAACATCAAGAGTGGCATACCTTGATGCATGGCAAGAGTGTCATATTATGCATACAAAAAATTGGCATTAAGTCTAACCTTAATAGAAGGGATTCTCTAAGGTAGACTAAGTTGTGAGTATTTAAGAATCTATCATAAGAGAGAAAATAAGGAATAAATCCCGAAGAAAGACTTAAGGAAAGAACATAGAAACTTAAGAATCTTAAGTCCAAGTTTGGATACATAAGCTTATGAAGAGTGAGACCTTAAGTACCAGGAGACCCTTAAGTTTAAGGGCTTGGACTTAGAGGTTTGTATAAGTGAGAATACGGGACAATATTTGCATTCAGTGAGATGCACTCGCGGTTCTAGAAGACTTAAAGACAGAAACTTAAGAACACTGTAGGGCTAAATTGGTCTAGACAGTGGAGGTTCTTAAGAAATCAGGCCTAAGTGAGTAAGTGAGTGCTTAAGAACTAAGGGCCAGAGATTGTGTCCTTAAGAACATCAAGACGACCGAGAAGGAAGTCTTAAGAACCAGTCAGAGATCTTAAAGACTAAATGGTAGAAGTAAGTGTAAAATACCGTAGTCTTTAAGAATTAAGTGTGGATAAGTGAACTTAAGTGAAGACTTAAGAGCTGAAACTCCTTAAGACTTGAGTTAACTTGTGTGTGTTTTTGAGACTAACCATTGTCTTAAGAACGTGATTACGTGGATTTAGTGGACGGACGTGAAAAGTGGAGCAATTTTGCATGAGGTAAGAATTTGAATTCTTAAAGACTATAATTAAAGAACCAATGCAATGAGACTTAATGGAAACTTCCATTAGCCCAGTGTGGCAAGTGTTTAAGAATTAGTGGCATAAGCACAATCTTAAAAGGACTAATATACCTACTTAAGGCACGAGAGATCCTTGGGGTTTAGACTTTGTTTGTGGATCCCTTAAGAATGATGCTAACAGCCTTAATTTCCTATAAATAGATAGATAACCTTAAGAATTAACTAAAAAGATAGCTTTAACGACACAATTAATCCCCAATTACTTAAAACTAGGCGTATGATCATCCCCGTAACGAATCCTATGAGGTGTGGGTACACTTGGGTGTTTTATCAGAGTGGTGAAAAATCACTCTACATTTTTTTGGCGACCATGCTGGGGATGGTACCGTCAAGTTTTTTTTAAAGTATTTTTAATTAGGAAAGCTGTCAAACTTAAGTCAATTACTTAAGTAAAATATTATAGCATTTAGTTTTGTGTGAAGTAATAAACTTTGAAATTATTGAAAAAATTATTTTTAAAAAAAATTAAAAAAATAAAAAACTTTTAGTAAAGAGTGAAGACATGTTGTTACAACACGTCTACTTTTCCATGGGAGGTTCAGAAGAAGCTTTGAGTGACTTCTTTAGTGGTCCATATTTTTTTAGCGCCCTTTATCGTGTCTATAGAGGTGCGTATTACGGACAAGGATTTCAATTTTATGGGGCTCACCCAAAAATTGATCAATCATTTAATGAAAAATTTGAACAACTACCCTTAGAAATTAAACAATTAATTTAAAACAAAGTATGGAATAAGGGTGAGGGTTTTAATGAAGTAATTGTCAAGAAAAAGACTTTATATTTAAAATATCAACTACACTACCTTTTTGCCCAATATGGTAGATTAAAACTTCAAACACAACCATTAATTTCTAGACGCATAGGGGCTTGGAACGGATACAAGTTTAATCAGGAAACTTATATCTTTGTTTACAGTAAACAAAACTTTGAGAGCAAAGTATTCTTTCCCGATTTCTTATCTAAAGATCCAGAAGTTCGCGTTAGTGTAGCTTTTGATTTATTATGTATTTAAAAAATGAGTTCCTCAAATGAAACTTTTAAGGAACAACGGACAAGGTTGAAAAGATTATTAATAATTTATTCTAAAATTCAATACAATGAGGGGAAATTATTTAGACTTTTGGGGACAAAAATAGAACGCATTAAAAAAAACAATCAACATTCCATTAATAGAAAAAAAATCATTAATACTTTCTTACAAAAATTCAATTACCCAAGAGAATTAATAATAGAACCATTGTCACGAGAATTTTAGATAGAACAATTTACACTGACTGATTGGCGTCATTATTGTTACCTGAATGGAGCAAATGAGAAAAATTGAACGCCTAAATTCTAAAAGTGAAAGAAATAAGTCCCTTAAATTCTTATATGCAAGAATAGCTTATTATGAAACTTTTATTAGTCAGGATAGGAAATATTTGGATATAGTAGAAATTGAAATAGAGAGATTAATTGAACAGGCAAAAGAATGGTTGAGTGAACTTGAGATAGGGGAATTGTTGGCATATTTGGGTTACCCCATAAATAAAGAGAATGAATTAAACCTATCTATGGAAGCTCTCCACCTTTGTTCAAGTTGAAATTCTTTATAATTTCTTGAAATACCATACAAGTACCCCAATGACAAAATGAACCAAGAAAGTGATCCTTTATGCACCCCAGTTAATGGTGGGAAAATAATTAGGAGATTAATCACTACAATTTGTGGGTATCACCATATAGGTCCTTATGATGGGGAATATTTGAAAATAGCCGAAAATGAGATAGACCTTTTAATAGGTATAGCGAGTGAATGGTTGGGAGAAAATGAAATGGGAGCCTTGTTAACTATGTATAAGTATCCACGAAACATTGCATGGGGAGTTGAGGGAATGAATCTTACAGAGGAAGCGATTTATCTTTGTTTAAATTAAAAAATTAAAAAATTAAGCTCAGAATAAGGATAAAAATAAAAAACCTATGGAGATTACTAATGTCAGGAAAAGACAAAGAGAAAAGAAAAAAACAAAAAGTTGAGAGAGCTCAACGTTATAAGAAAAGGGTAGAGAGGAAACAACCAACCATAGTGTTAGGAGTACATAATCCTACCTTTAACACTGTTACAACTCCTTCTCCCTTCAAACTAGATGAGGAAATAGAAATAGCCTTAGAAAGAAATTAAGACAAACAAAAAGGGAGACAACATATAAAACACAACCCGATCCTCCAAATTCTCCTCAGTCAGACACAAAGACACCACAATTTATCCCAGAAGAGTTAGTATTCGCAGCATTAAAAAATCCTAGGAAGAAATATAGAGGAAAAAAAAAAGATAAAAATATACCAGTCACTCTTGTTGTTCTAGTAGCCCGGAAGAAGTAAATTGGGAGATCCAAAGCGAGAAAGTTTGGTCTTAATCCTTAGAAAAGGAGGAATCCTCAGAAGAGGAAGATGAAAAACCTAACATTCATGATCAACAACTTGATGAATTAGAGCGATTGTTTAGAACCCCCATACTCCATTCTTTAATAAATCGTACATATGAAGTAGGTAACTCCTCAAACCAAACAAACTTTGAAACTCCCTATCCAAGTGGTTTTGCCTAAGAATTTGAGTCAAAATTGGAAATACCAATATTTACTCATAGTGAAGCAAAAGAATCTATTGATCATTTTCTGAATGACAGACCATTGGAAAATGAAGAAGAAAAAGCATAAGTTTCGTAAGGAATTATTAGAAGCTTTTAGCCAAATTCTTAGACCTACCACCTTAAACTTTGACATACAAGAAGAGATTGACCAATCTAGTGTGGAAAGAGAGGAATTTAAGTATAATCCTATTAAAGAAGAAAAATTAGATGTAGGTGAGCAAAGTGAGCCTAAAGAATGTGAAAGTTTATTTAATAGTGAAAGTAAAGAAGAAGAGCACTCAGAACTACCAGTGAGAGAAGAGAGTCCAGTTGGAAATTCCTCACATACTTCCGGGAGGACTTCTCCTTTTGACTCTTCTTCTGCTAATTCTACCTCTAGCAGGTCCTCATTATCCTCACCACCTTCAACCCCTCCTACTCCTGACGACCCTTTGGTTAATCCCCTTGCTATAGCACATCATAGGATGCTTAATATAGCTTCATTTCCCATATTCTATGGTGATTTAGGAGAAGACCCAGATTCCTACTTGGAAAGATTTCAAGTAGTAGCAATAGCTAATAATTTAGCAGTTGATAAGTATATCATTAGTTTTCCTGATAATTTACTAGGGGAAGCTCAGAGGTGGTATGCGGCATTAGATCCTCAACCAATAAACTGGGATGCTTTAAAAGAAGCATTTTTGACGAGGTTTAGACCCCCGTCTTATCATAATACTTTGCAGGATCAGTTGCAAAGTTTTCAAATGTATCCCACAGAAACTATAGCCGGATATTATACTCGGCTTAGAAACTTATTGAATAGATGGCGAGATCATAATATGCCAGAAGCATGGATCACTAATACCTTTACCAGAGGTTTATTAGATCCTATGTGTATATACCAGGTCAAACTTTCCAACCCAGCAAATTTAAATGCAGCATATGAAGCTGCTAGAAATTGGGAAGCTGCTATACATCGATCTAATATGTTGTTACAGACAAAAAGGATTCCATATTAGGATCCATATCTTTTGCCTGTAACTACTTAATATGGGATGGATAATAGTGAAAGAGATTATTATCCTAGGTCAATATCTAGTCAACCCCAATTAACTATACAAGGACCACCTCATCCTAGAGAGCAACAACTTGCGTTGATGCCTCCAAGTCATGAGGAAAATGAACTACAAGCCTTACAAAAACAATTTAGAGAATTCTCAGTCCAAGTTAATGAAGGTAGAAACAAGAGACCTAAGGCTACTAATCAACGAACTAATATTTGGTGTAGTAATTGTAAGGGACATGGACACTTGGCCACCGAGTGTAAATATCCTATAGGAGGAACACCTAAGCTTAAATGTGCTTATTGCGGTGCTAAGGGCCATGATATAACTACTTGTAGAAATATCAAGGAAGTTAAGGCCCTAGTACAAGAGCAACCTTCTCAAAATAATAACCAAAAACAACCTTGTCGAATTACATCCAAACAATCTTTCACCAGGCCAGGAAACAATAATAACCATCCGAGAGGAAATAATGGTTATAGTCAACACCAAGTTTGGAGAGGACCTAACCAAGATAGAAACAAAGAAGTAGTATGTTATAGATGTGGAGAGCCAGGTCATTATTTTAGGGAATGCACGAATGCACGCCAACAAGTTGGTTTTAATCCCTTATGTGGAAGATGTGGGCAAACAGGGCATGTTTCTACCTTTTGCACAGCCATAATTACTGAGTTTCCTAATGTTAGGAAACAAGTTCAAATTCAAGAGGTAGAGTCTTCCAATACTAGAAATGTAAACTATATGGCAATTGATACACCTCAAGATGTCTTTATCACGCGATCACAAGCCAAGAAGGCCCTTGAAAAAGAACCCGTTAGTAGTTCAGAGAGTGATTATAGCAAAGTAAAATTTAATCATGTGCTTGCTAGAGATATGCCAACTATACTACAAAGATCAGAAATTCTTAAACCATCACCACAAATAATAGAAATGACAAATAGTGATTCTCAGGAAAATCCTACTCAAGTACCTATAACACCTCATTTGCCAGAAAAAGTTGTACCTATAATTCCAAATGTGGACAAAACAAGTACTTCCATGAAACCATTGGAACAACCTACTTTTTATAAGCCTTCAAAAAAGATAGTATAGGAATCATCTATGTCTTTAAAAAAAAGAAAACATAATAGAACAATGAGATTAGCAGTGGGTATGCATCCATATGATATCCTCACAGATTTAGATAGATTACAACCTCAAATTTCTTTGAGACAATTACTTGCATTGTCACTTTATTGTAAGAATGAGTTAACCTCTTCTCTAATTAGAAAGAGAGCAAAAATACAAGAGGAGGACAATGTTAAAAAAACTAAACAAAAAATAAATAAGGACACAAGTAAATCTCAACCCGAAATTGTGAACGTTCATGATATCTCTCTAGATCCAGGTGCACCTAGAGTCGATGTAATTATAGATGCAACTTTAATTGATGGAGTCCAAATTGATAGTGGGAGTAGTGTTAACCTTATGAGTGTTGATACTATGGAAGAGTTAGGCATAACTAACATAGCACCTGTCGTAGATTGCAGAGTCGGTATTCCTCCGGAATGCACTCAACCGTCACTAAGTGCTTCCAAAGTAAACCACTCCGGTTTCGTTCCCACAGAGATCTAGTTATCCTTTCAAATTACCCCAAAATCACTAGTCTATTCATCACCTAGGTTAGTCAATCTATTCAGTGATAGTCCAGATCCTTCCGGATTCCAAAACCCAAGCAAAACTTTCCGGATCTAGTTTCCGGAAGGTTTCACGGTTATTTCCGGAAATGATTTCCGGAAACGTGGAGGGTAGTTTGATTTACCTCTGTTCCTCCTCAGAGCGGCTTCCGGAAGGTTTAAACGAGTGACCAGAAGACCACTGATCCTATTTTGTGTAAGTAGCCGGATTCCCCACTGCCTTGTAACTTTAACTGGCTAGACATCCACTGCCCCGGAGTTTATAGTGACCGGACAATCACTCTTCTTCTAATCTACTAACCTGTGATAGGGTGTTGGTTCTAGACGTAACTCTCACGACATCCGGAAGGCCTTCCGGATGCGGTCACACAAAGGTACGGCCGGACTACAACGACGTACCGGTAGTAGTTTTGTAGCCTGTGAGCCAAATAAACCGCCCCCTAATGGGGTGGCTTATCTTGAACACAAGATCCTACATATGGGATGCAGCCCCTTGTGCAAACATACTTTAACCATTCATACAAGCATGATGACCCAAGGCGTGGTCACTTAAGAGGGTTCGTTAATAATTAGTGATGTGATGGCTGAATTGAGCCTTAGGTTGAATCCAACCTTTAGACAAGCGTAAATTCCGCCTCAAAGCTTTGTTTCCAATGTTTTAAAGCTCCATTAGGCTCAATTTTGCCTTGTGAACTTGATTAGCACCTTAACCACCAATTCCAGGCCCAAGTGCGACCCTAACAACAGCAACCAGCAGACATGCTCCTCTTTTTATGTTAAAAGTTTAATTCTTCATTATCTTCGTGATTATGACTCCGTTTTTTACGTTTGTTTTTTGAATTTTTATTAGTTTTTCTTGCTTAACACGATGGCAGCCTTCAATTGATCATTTGACTCGACCCTGGACCTCCCAGCCAGCGACCAGCAGTGCACCTTCAACATATGACTTTATTCAAGATCATGCACCACATTCCTATGCATGTATCACATTCATTCACACAAGAATCCACCCCAGCCTTACTAAGAGTGAGCCTCCAGCTGTGTTCACTTACTAATGGCGCTCTAATCGGTTATTTAGTTGAATATATAGCAAACCCTAATTCTACCGAAAAATTGGCAGCGCTTCCGCGTGGTTTTTGTATTTAGAAAATTAGGGTTCAAGTCATACACATGGAATTGAAGAGGTTCGAGGGAGAAAAGAAAAGGGGCTCCCTGAGTTAATTCGGTTCACCCTCCATCCTTAGCCTTCGACTTGCTTGGTCAGCTCGTGATCTTGCTCCTCTTGTTCAGCTCGTGATCTTGCTCCTCTTGTTCAGCTCGTGATCTTGCTCCTCTTGTTGGTGCTCTTCACTCCGCAGCCCGTATCTTCGTCGTCACAGCTCCGATCCGCGTACTCTTGAGCTTGTTGGAAAGCCAACTTTCTAATCTATCTACTCTCATATTTTCGCAATGATTGAATCACATTCCAGCCCACAGGGGGGGGGAATCTGAACCCTACCTCTCTCTCTCCTTCCACACCCCTCTCTCGGTTTCCTAGCTCCTACCACACACCTCTCTCACTTCTACCTCCCACCCTTCGAATGAGCGCCCTCCAAGGGGGTAACCCCAAGACCCTTGCTCCCTTCTTTGTTCCCAAGGTCGTTCCCTTCGTCGTTCACAGCCGCCAATTTGGGTGGGCACATTAATGGTCACACTAAACAACTAGTAACTAAAAAGCAATAATTCACTAGCCACCCTTGCATTTAACACAAGTGGGTGTCCCACTAACCAAGGAATATCTAAATCTAAACTTTGACTCCATGCCACATGTGTGTGCATGATCTCAATAAGTGAGCTATTAGCTAATTTTCAAAGGTGCAAAAATCTAATTTAACCTACCTTAATTGAATTCCCCTTGCTTGGGGTAATTCCTAATTTACTTAGTGATTGATGAGGATTCTTTTCCACTTCTTTTGGACCCTTTTGACTATTTTTTTAAGGGCTTTTAACGCCCCATTCTTTTTTCTTTTCTCCTCACCATCCTCCTTCTTCTTCTCCCATTTTTTTGGTTTCGTGATTTCTTCATCGTGACCGAATATGGTCTACAACTCGATAGGAGGTAAATTCTTCTCCACCACTACTCATTTTAATTCTTTTCTAATTTTTTTTTGTCTTTTTTCCCTTCTCTCTTTGCTTTTCTTTTCTGGTTTATTCCCTTTTTTTTCTTCCTTTTTGGCTAACTACATAAATTCCACGATTGCCCATAAATGGCTCCTCTTTTAGTGAGGGGAAAGGCCACTTGGCCATTTTAATCAAAAAACCACGAGCTAGTCCATGGGATAACCCATTTTCACCACTCATTAGCCTTAATGGACCCGACGTGAGGTCCATTCATCACCGTGAGCCGTTTTTGCGGCTCACACATGGCGGCCATCTGGGACAACTCGAAGAGGCAGAGAACCCACTCTTGTTCATGGGCACACGGTCAATATCTATCTTTTTTGTGTTCGAATGACCCATGGCAGTACCAAAATGTGGAGGTCCACTTGTGAAGGTCGTGAACAAATCACACCTTCTACTCTTTGCATCGGTTGCCCGATGTTCGCGTGGGGAAATCCTCGCCGTTCAGGGTTTGAAGTTGAACGGAGTTGTTGGGGAAGACCTCCTTTACGAGATAGGGTCCCAACCACAAAGCATCGAACTTCCCTGGAAAATCCAATCTCCTCGCGTCTTGAAGGAGGACTAGCATTCCCGGTCTCAATGACCGGACCTTGTTCCGTTTGTCGAAGGCAATCTTCCTCCTTCGTTGGATGGCTTCCATGTTTTGGGCGCTCCACCGGCGCATCTCGTCGAGCTCCTCCAATCGTTCTAACCGATCGGCTAAGGACGTGGCCATGGACCATCGTTCGGTCACGGCCACTCGCAGAGAGGGGATCTCGAACTGGATGGGTAAAATGGCTTCAATGCCATACACCAATGAGAAGGGAGTAGCATGGGTGGTCACTTTGAACGTGGTTCGGTAAGCCCATAACGCGGCGGGGAGTTTCGTGTCCCAATCCCTCTTGGAATCGGTGACCGTTTTCCTCAAGATGTTCACGAGGGTTTGGTTGACCCGTTCGGTGTGCCCATTGGTTTGAGGGTGATAAGGGGTGGTCTTACGATGATTGATCTTGAACCGGTTGGTCATGGCTTCGATCACCTCGTTCAAAAAATGCTTCCCCCTATCACTAATGAGGATTTTGGGACATCCGAACCGGGTAATGATTTGCTCGAACAAGAATTTGGCCGCATGATTAGCATCATTCGTTTTCACGGCTCGAGCCTCTGCCCACTTGGTGAGATACTCGGTTGCCACCACAATGTGCTTCATCCCACTAGAAGAGCTCGGGTGCACTTCCCCCACATAATCAATACCCCACTTCTCGAATGGGACCAAGGGCAAGGATACTCATCGTGGCATGCTCATTCGAAGGTCATTTCGGGCATACCGTTGACAAGCGTCGCATCGCTTGGTGTACTCATGGGCGTCTTGAAATAACGTGGGCCAATAATAACCCGCACGAAGGACTTTTTGGGCCGTCAAGGTCCCAGAGAAGTGTCCTCCACACGCACTGTCATGGCAGGCTGAGAGGATCGTGGGAATTTCCACGGACGTCACACATCGACGTAGCAAGCCGTCCACCCCCCGACGGTACAGTTTGCCCCCTACTATGGTAAAGTGGCGGCTATGGAGGCGAACCTTTCGACGCTCGTTTTTGGACAATGAGTCCGGTAGAAGGTGGGTGGTGAGGAATTCGGCCACCAGATTGTACCATGAAGGAATGGAGGATACTTTGAACAAGTCCTCATCTATCAAGGCCTCATCAATGGGGACAATACCGGGTTCCTCTAAGAGGCGTGAGAGGTGATCCGCTTGAAGGTGCATCCGCCCCGGGCGGTATTCCACCGTGTAGTCAAACTCCTCTAAAAGTAAGACCCACCTCGCTAAACGACCACTCAAGTCCGCCTTGTTGACAAGGTATTTGATGGCCATGTGATCCACGTAGAACACTACGGGGTTGAGTAACAAGTAGTGGCGAAACTTCTTGACCGAAAAGACCATTGCCAAGCACTCACGTTCGGTGGTGGTATAGTTCTTTTTGGCGGGGTTCAATTGCCTACTTGCAAAAGCAATGGGGTGGTCTTTGCCATTAAGGCCCACCGGTTGGCACAATGTGCTTCCCACAGCCACCGCCGAGGCATCACAATAGACGTGGAAGGGCAATTCCCAATTCGGGGGCCTCAAAACCGGGTAGGTGGTTAATTCCCCCTTCAAGACGTCGAAGGCCTCTTGGCAATGGGGAGTCCACTCGAACCTTACGTTCTTTTGGATAAGCCTAGTGATGGGCATGGCCTTCGTGGCATAGTCATGGATAACCTTCCGGTACCACCCTATGTGTCCTAGGGTTTTTTGTATCTCCTTGACATTCGTGGGGGGGTGTAACTCCACGATAACCTTCACTTTATCGGGATCCGGCTCTCGACCATCCTTGGATACCACGAATCCTAGCAAGACTCCCCGTTCTACGGCAAGGAAGATTTTCTCGGGATTGAGGGCAATACCGGTACGCCTACACCGTTCAAAACTTTGTCTCACGCACGTGAGGTGGTTGTCCTTCGTGGACTGGGTGCTAAAGTCATCAATGAAGACGGTCATGGATTTATGCAAGAGATCTGAGAAGGCATAAGTCATGGCCCTCTGAAATGCGGAAGGGGCATTACAAAGCCCAAAAGGCATGACCAAATAGATGAACGTGCCCCATGGGGTAGTGAAGGCGGTCTTGTGATAGTCCTCTGGGGCAATGGAGATTTGATTGTAGCCCGAGTAGCCATCCATAAACGTATAAAGATCATGACCACCTACCTCCTCCAAGATGGTGTTGATAAATGGCAAGGGGAAGTGGTCTTTTTGGGTGTGATGGTTGAGTTTCCTATAGTCAATGCACACCCGTAGCTTCCCGTTTTTCTTTTTAACCAACACCATGGGGGATACCCAATCGGATATCTCTACGGGTTTAATGAACCCCGCTTGGAGGAGCTTCTCCAATTCGGCCTTGACAATGAGCTATAGGTTAGGATTCATACGCCGCTCCTTTTGTCTAATGGGAGTAGTGCCTGGGAGAAGGGGGATGTGATGTTGTGTTACCGCCGGGGGAATGCCCTTGAGGTCTTTGTACGACCACGCAAAAATGTCCCCAAACTCGACCACTAGTGCTTAGTATTTCACCATCTCCTCCTCGGTCAACCCAACGCCCACCTTAATACTACGGACCTCATCCTGCTCATGAGAAACCACCATCAACTTCCAATCATCATGATGAACGTGTGGTTGTTGGGTAGGTCCCTTGTACCAATCATTCGGAACTTGGGGGTATGTTGCCCCCGAACCACTAGCTAGGATACCGGTGGATGTCCTGCGGAAGTGGAGAGATGGGTTGAGAGGGCCTTCGTCTCCCAAAACCTCCAATTCGTCCCCTTGCGTGCCCTCCACATCCATTCCAAACACCGCCAAGGGTTCTAGGTCATCGAGGAGGGGAACTAGGCTAAGTTCCAACCCGGTTTCCCTTCCAATGAGCTCACTCTCCATGAAATGCACGGACATGGCTTCATCCGCGCTCGAGGTAGGGTGCTCCCTCAACCAGTCTACAAATTCCCCGGTGGGAACCCACTCATAAAGGCCCGGTCCCATGCTTTTAAATGGCATTACGTGGGCCTTCGAGGGTTGGGCTCGATCCACCGCCTTGTGGGGCGCAAACCTCACCCGTTTGGGAGGCTCCTTTGATAGTACCTCTTGTGATTCATCGTCCGACGAGCCCATGCAACCACGGCATATTCCTAGCCTACTTGGTTGGATATGGACTGTAGTAGGATTCTCCGGTGGACCATAGGTGATGTTTGGTTTTGGCCCCCCCCATTCTACCGTGGCATTTGCAATCCGCAACCAAGGCCTACCTAGTAGCAAGGGATATGCCTCCTTGTTGGAGTACATTCGGATGACTTGGAAGGTGATGGAATACTCTACCCCCCCCCGTGGTCACTTTACAACCACTAATTTGGCCTAACGGGGCCTCCGAGCTTTGATTAGCCATGTTGATGATGTACGGTGAAGGTTCTGTGATGTCAAGGCCTAGTTTCTCCATGGTTGAGAGGGGCATGATGTTCAACCCACTACCACCGTCTACTTGTACATTAGGTACAATCTTGTCCACAATCGAAACCTCGATTTGTACGGCCTTGACCTCGATATTGGGGTGTGCGGATTTAACTCGAGCCGCCAGCCTGATCCTTGCCCTAGGCCTTCGCTTCACCGGGGTACCCGACCTAAGGGACTTCCTCATGGGTGGTGACACCTCTAATAGTTGGGCTATGGTGATGTCCGCTTTGATGCGACTCAAATCCGCCCATAAATCGTAAGGCCCCTCTCCCCCTTGCTTCTCGACACGCGGGAACGTGTTTACCTTGGGACTAGGGATTGGTGGACCTTCCCATGGCTCTTGGGGGGTGGACAAGGGTGCTCGAGACCTAGGTATCCCACGGGGGGACTCGAAGTTGGCTCGTTTAGTGCCTTCTACCGCCTCCTTGGTGGTATCGTTTAGGTCAGAGAAGTGAGGTGAATCCTCTTCTGAGGTCTCACCTTCCTCTGGTATAGGTGGAGGGGGGCTTGAGTACCTAGGCTCCCGTCGGCTAGACCGAGTCTGGACTGCCAATGCCGGTAACTCACAAGTTTTTGCTTCCTTGGTTGTGCTCACCTCGTGGAAAACTACATTGAGCTCAGTGAGGGAGGGGCTGTGGGTGGACACGATCTCACTTGACATGGTGGCATAGCGCACATCTTGTGGGCCTTGGTTTTGTTGGCCCCCGTGGTTCTGCCCTAGGTTTTGTTGGCCCCCGTGGTTCTGCCCTTGGTTAATAGGGATGTACCTGGCCTTGGTATTCACCCCCATTGGAGGAGTCTGATTTTGGCAATGATTGTTGTAGTCGTAGTAGAGACTAGGAGGCCTAAGGGTATTATCGGAGGTGGGGTTACGCGCACCTCTCAAATGATCTTGGGCTTGTTGAAGATAGTTCCCTGGTGGAAAGGGCATGGGAATTACCTTGTCCGGCCTACGACATACTTGGGTAGGGTGATTACCCCCGCAGTTACCGCATACCACCCCACTTTCGACCCAACATTGCCCTGGTGCGTGTCTCTTGCCACACGGTTGATGGATTTCATACCGTGGTCTCGGAGGTCCCCCATAACCTTGGCTTGGAGATGCATAGCCTTGAGGCACGTAGCTAGTTACTGTCGGTGGTTGGTTCCTATGAGGAGGCACATACGGAGGTTGAGAAGCTTGGTGTTGGGGTGCTGCCACCGGAGTGGTACAAAAAGGGCTGGTGTGGCCTGGTTGACCACATTGAGTGCACCATAAGCCCGAAGCATGTCTACCGGATTCTATGGGTGGAGGCGTGGGGTTAGGGACTTGGTTCTTAATCAATAAGGCCATTTGGTCTTGCATGGCCTTGATTTGTTGAGCTAATTGATCCTGGAAGCCCTGTTGGCCTTGAAGGATTTCGTTCTTCATTTCCTCCTTCCATGTGCCTCGCTCCTCATGATAGGTGAGCTCAGGAAGGGCTACTGGTGGCCTAACGTTCAAGGGTGGGGCGTAGTAGTTCCACGTAGGAACTTGTGCGCCTGTGGATCCTTGGTTACGTTCTAAGACTGGTCCCTTACCCTTGGCATGGATGGGTATGAAACTAGGAATATGGTGATCCTCCTTCCTCCACATGCGCTCTTGGTCTCGATCCACCTGCTCTATTAGCCTAGCTTGTGCCTTGGCCTCATCTAACGATGCGGGGCGGACCTTCAAAATCTCCCTAATGGTTCCCTCATTGTTGAACCCTTGGATAAAGAACTGGGTTAAGGTGTCATTGGTGAGGAGGTTTCCCACAAACCTTGTAACCACCAGGTCGAATCTCCTAATATATGTCGTGATATCCTCCCCTGGACCTTGGCGTAGCGCGGCTAGGGCTGTGAGGGCATTACTTTGACCTACTTCGGGTCTAAAGTGCTCCAAAAAGGCCCTCATGAGGCTATCCCAGTCCTGGAAGGTGTTAGGGGGGTGGTTCCTATACCACTCGTAAGCGGCATCCTTTAAAGTACACGAGAACCACACTAGGAAATACCCGGTGTTGGTGATGAGATAAGTAGTGAGGAGCTCTAGAAACCGTTCCACATGTGCGGAGGGATCTTCATCCCTAGTTCCTCTAAACGTGGGCAAATTGGGTGGCATAGGCGCCGCCTGTAAGCCTTTGGGTACTACAATTGGTAAACCCCTTGGCTGAACCAAGGGGTTGATGGGAGGCCGAACCGGGGGTGGCCCTCCAGAGGCCATGGTAGGGGCTGAGGTGTTGCCTCGTGGACTAGTGGTGTTGGTGGTGTTCACTGGATCAAATGCAGGGATAAGGAAAGATGGGGGAAAAAGAAGGGGAGGAGCTGGGATAGCCTCTAGCTGAACCTCCAAGAATCCTTCCGCCGTGTCCTTAGTGAGTTCCCTAGACCTAGTCCTTTCACTCGCCGGTTCCCACGGTGGTGTGAGGGAAGGTTTTTGGGACCTTGTGGCACGGGACATCTACTCTAAAGTCTAAGAGTAAGATCTTGTTGTGTGTTGATGATGGTCATGTTCCCCCGAAAGATTTTCCATCCAAGGTTTAAGGGCCGTGGGTGAAACTACACGAAGCACGGCCTAATTCGATCGGTGAGTGGATGTTTCCAACACTCCTACTCCCGATTCTATCACAAGGATGGACTGACCCAAGACCAAGACCCAATTTTTAGTGGTGGAGTTTTAGCTCGATGAAGCCGCCGAAGAATCCTATTAAGGACTACCCTCCAAGGGCAAACGACAAAAAGCTAACCGAATTGAGGGATGTCTCCACGAGCATCACCCCGTTGGAAAGCTGTCCCCCAAGTGGCGCCACACGGTACAGATCCTTACTGTGGGGCTGACCCAGACCTCAATTTGATAAAAGGTGGGGTTCCTCGGTATCTTTGGTATCCCCCTTCCACCTTTTACCACCTTGAACTAGGCATTACCCACTAGGAGGAAAACGACTCAATCACGGGACGGCATGCAACAAGGTGTGTATACAATGTTATCACTGTGAAGAAGACATACCTCGATGCATCTCCAGCCACCCTGTCACCATTAGTTGAAGTCGACCGTGGACCTAATCGCACTCTATCGATGCTAAGGCCAACCAATAAGTCACATACAATGTTATAGAGGGGGATAACTTACCTTGAAGCAACTCCAGCCAATCCACTTGTTAGCACAAGATTTGTTGCATGCAATTTCGTGGTTGGCCAAACCAAGCGGTTCTAAGGCAAGTGTTCCACACGGCTCAAGTGGGAAATCAGGGTTTTCTAACCCTAGTGTGGTCACCACATCCAAGTTGGTCCTATTTACTACTCGTGGTCCTACAAAGAGGGTGTAGTGCACATACCGTACGCAACGCTCCTTCCAAACAGCACCCCTACGTCTTGGATGCGTCCACGACTCCAACTCCCCTCCAAGTGGCTCATTCACACATACATTGCCTTAACTTGCAACTTTTGATTCAACCATTCCAATTACACCAAGTTGTTCTTACCTTGGTGGTTAGTCAAGCGCGGGGGGAAGGAAGAGGCGCCCTTGTCCCATACCCGGGCACTTGCACCCTTCCCCTTCGGCCTAGGAGCTCACTGGAATTCTTACAAACACCGTGGGAGGGCCTCAACCTTTCACTCCTAGGCCCCTTGCTCGACTCAAAGCCACAAGACTAGAAGGGGATCCTTCCAACACAAGGTGTTTTGTGGTTGGAAGGTCGGGAAACCACACTCCCTTCTAGACCCCCACCTTAAAACACAACTTGGCACGTTCATTCATTCACAAGACTTTCAAACATGCACACAATTGGCACTCAATCAACCATTCATGAGCAAGGTTGGGCACTTACCTTTAAGCCACCCGATGCCGCTCCTTACACCATGAGTCTCTTAGCGTTTGTACCCTGACAAACAACGGTAGAATAATTAACACAATCAAACAATGAACACACCTCCTCCCGGCAGACGCACCAAAATGTGAGCCAAATAAACCGCCCCCTAATGGGGTGGCTTATCTTGAACACAAGATCCTACATATGGGATGCAGCCCCTTGTGCAAACATACTTTAACCATTCATACAAGCATGATGACCCAAGGCGTGGTCACTTAAGAGGGTTCGTTAATAATTAGTGATGTGATGGCTGAATTGAGCCTTAGGTTGAATCCAACCTTTAGACAAGCGTAAATTCCGCCTCAAAGCTTTGTTTCCAATGTTTTAAAGCTCCATTAGGCTCAATTTTGCCTTGTGAACTTGATTAGCACCTTAACCACCAATTCCAGGCCCAAGTGCGACCCTAACAACAGCAACCAGCAGACATGCTCCTCTTTTTATGTTAAAAGTTTAATTCTTCATTATCTTCGTGATTATGACTCCGTTTTTTACGTTTGTTTTTTGAATTTTTATTAGTTTTTCTTGCTTAACACGATGGCAGCCTTCAATTGATCATTTGACTCGACCCTGGACCTCCCAGCCAGCGACCAGCAGTGCACCTTCAACATATGACTTTATTCAAGATCATGCACCACATTCCTATGCATGTATCACATTCATTCACACAAGAATCCACCCCAGCCTTACTAAGAGTGAGCCTCCAGCTGTGTTCACTTACTAATGGCGCTCTAATCGGTTATTTAGTTGAATATATAGCAAACCCTAATTCTACCGAAAAATTGGCAGCGCTTCCGCGTGGTTTTTGTATTTAGAAAATTAGGGTTCAAGTCATACACATGGAATTGAAGAGGTTCGAGGGAGAAAAGAAAAGGGGCTCCCTGAGTTAATTCGGTTCACCCTCCATCCTTAGCCTTCGACTTGCTTGGTCAGCTCCTGATCTTGCTCCTCTTGTTCAGCTCGTGATCTTGCTCCTCTTGTTCAGCTCGTGATCTTGCTCCTCTTGTTGGTGCTCTTCACTCCGCAGCCCGTATCTTTGTTGTCACAGCTCTGATCCGCGCGTTCTTGAGCTTGTTGGAAAGCCAACGTTCTAATCTATCTACTCCTAAACTCTTAGCCCGATTGGACAAGAATTCCGCTACTGACGAGGGAAAACCTGAGGCCGTATGAGATCCGCCACCGATCCTCCAGCTGGTCGTCCTCACTCTGCCGCTCGTATCTTCGTCGTCACAGCTCCGATCCGCGCGTTCTTGAGCTTGTTGAAAAGCCAACGTTCTAATCTATCTACTCCTAAAATCTTAACCCGATTGGACAAGAACTCTGCTACAGACAAGGGAAAACCTGAGGCCGTATGAGATCCGCCACCGATCCTCCAGCTGGTTGTCCTCACTCCGCCGCCCGTATCTTCGTCGTCACAGCTCCGATCCGCGTGTTCTTGAGCTTGTTGGAAAGCCAACTTTCTAATCTATCTACTCTCATATTTTCGCAACGATTGAATCACATTCCAGCCCACAGGAGGGGGGAATCTGAACCCTACCTCTCTCTCTCCTTCCACACCCCTCTCTCGGTTTCCTAGCTCCTACCACACACCTCTCTCACTCCTACCTCCCACCCTTCGAATGAGCGCCCTCCAAGGGGGTAACCCCAAGACCCTTGCTCCCTTCTTTGTTCCCAAGGTCGTTCCCTTCGTCGTTCACAGCTGCCAATTTGGGTGGGCACATTAATGGTCACACTAAACAACTAGTAACTAAAAAGCAATAATTCACTAGCCACCCTTGCATTTAACACAAGTGGGTGTCCCACTAACCAAGGAATATCTAAATCTAAACTTTGACTCCATGCCACATGTGTGTGCATGATCTCAATAAGTGAACTATTAGCTAATTTTCAAAGGTGCAAAAATCTAATTTAACCTACCTAAATTGAATTCCCCTTGCTTGGGATAATTCCTAATTTACTTAGTGATTGATGAGGATTCTTTTCCACTTCTTTTGGACCCTTTTGACTATTTTTTTAAGGGCTTTTAACGCCCCATTCTTTTTTCTTTTCTCCTCACCATCCTCCTTCTTCTTCTCCCATTTTTTTGGTTTCGTGATTTCTTCATCGTGACCGAATATGGTCTACAACTCGATAGGAGGTAAATTCTTCTCCACCACTACTCATTTTAATTCTTTTCTAATTTTTTTTTGTCTTTTTTCCCTTCTCTCTTTGCTTTTCTTTTCTGGTTTATTCCCTTTTTTTTCTTCCTTTTTGGCTAACTACATAAATTCCACGATTGCCCATAAATGGCTCCTCTTTTAGTGAGGGGAAAGGCCACTTGGCCATTTTAATCAAAAAACCACGAGCTAGTCCATGGGATAACCCATTTTCACCACTCATTAGCCTTAATGGACCCGACGTGAGGTCCATTCATCACCGTGAGCCGTTTTTGCGGCTCACATAGCCCTACGAAGATAGGGATATAGTTCTACTTGGGAGGACTCCTTCTAGACTCACATAGCAGGTTTTTCCTATCGTGGGGGTAAACTCCGGTTTTGGACCGGAATCCGGGTTCTCACGGACTGTTCCGTGCCCTAGAGACTACCAGGAACACCTCTGCAATATATCTCTTCCCCTCCTGGTTCTTCCGGACTCTGAAGGTGACCAGGAACACCTCTGCAACCTCCTCCAGTTATTCCGGACACTCCCCTGCTGAATATCCAAGTCGGTTCACTCCTTAGCACAACAACACATCATTCTCTTCGAAGAAACTTGCACAAAACGTACTACCGCAACGGACCTTGAACCTCATACGTAAAATAACTCTCTTCACAAATACTAGGTAGCAAATCCAGAAAAGCTCTGAAATATATTCAACGTAGAGGAAAATAATCAAGGCCATGAGTTTCTACAACCCATCTACTAAGTACAAGAATCGTTCATAAATTAAGGCTTATCCTATCTGCAAGAAATCCGGAGGATCTTATCCCTAAAGTTAAGGATCTTATCCCGAAAAATCCGGAAAAGAGAATCTCAGATCCTATTTTCCCGGGTCCGGATTCCGGATATCCGAAAAGTACGCAAAATTCCGGAAAGGTTATAAGTTTCCGGAAGGCTTAGTTTCCGGATTAAGTAGTCGGGTGCAACTCTGGGCCCCATCGTTAATCGCTACCTAATTCCGATCCCTAAGCTACTACTACTCCTAAATCTAACCTACCTAAGGGGGTGATCCAACGTTCTTGAATCTTGGACTTGTACGTCTAGTTGATGCCTCTGCCTTCGTCTTGCCGGCCCTCCTCCGCTAGGGAGTAGAAGATGCCGGAAGGTCTTGTGATCCGGCTCCGGAAGTTGGAGGCTGTGATGCTGCCGGTGGAGGGGGTTCGGAGGTGGAATCCACCACAATGGTCTCCGGAGCTTCAGCAAAGCATTGGAATTCGGCTCCGGGACTAAGAGGATCCGTCGCCAAACGCCTAGCGAGTGGTGGAGTGGACTTCCGGCGACCTGATGAGGGAGGAGTAGGTGCAGGCCAGATGGGAGAAGGGGTTTCACCCTGACTTACCTCCGGTAGTAACTCCGTCTAGTGCTATCTAGCACCGGGGCTTGGGTTGCCGGGAGGACTGCCGGTCATGGGTGCAGCAGGCTCCGCCGGAGTTGGGATATCCGTTTGCTTCCCGGAAACCTCCAGGTGTACGCTTGAAGGTCCGGGTTCGTCCGGAGACGTCTGGATACAGACTCGAACTACAATGTCCTCCGGTACTTGAGTGCTCCGGTTCTCCGGTCCCTGAGTGGACAGGTTGGCCACCAGTTCCTGCATCCGAGTCCATGTCTTCTCCATCTTCTTGCCGTGGTCGTGCAAGAACCGTATGATCTGGATCCGGTTCAGTCTTCCTTCCTTCTCTAGCTGATCTGTGAAGAGAAGACTCCGGTTGACCGTGTCAACCGAGAAGGCTAACGCGGCGCGTACCTCCGTCAAAGCCTGTGCGGAAGCGTCTGCTCAATCCTCCGCTTCCTTCAGCTTCTTTCGGGACTCTGTCAACGCCGTAAACGTCTCGTCGCACGTGGCAGCAAACTTGTCTCGACTCTGGATGATGGCAGCCTGCTGGATCTCTAAGGCTTGGAGTCGGAGTGTGTTCTTCTGTAGTTCTTGGATCGCTGTTGGTATCTCCACGACCCTCTCTACCTCCAGCTCCCGCCGGATGCCGTCCAAGACCTTTCTTAATTGTGCTTCGGATTGGCACACGATCGCCGCACGCCAACCTGCATGTTGGATGAGCTCCAGTAGATCGGGCCCGTCGAGTCCAACAAGGTGCGGGGGCTCCGCCGGAGGAATGCGACCTTCACGTGGTGCTGACCTGGGGTCTTGCGGAGGTTGCTCACCCGTTGGCTGAATCGATGTAGATGGTCCCGGTGTCGACTCCCGCGGTACAGATCTGCTCCGCTTCCGGTTTTGGGAAACTGTCTTGGGCAAAGAAGTCTCCGCGTCCTCCGGAACCTCGTTATCGTCTCCTGGTTCTGGACCTCCATAGTTCTGGATCTCCAGCAGCAGCTCGTATGCGTCTTACTCGTCCGGGGTAAGCACATCGTGTTGTGCGTAGAGGTGAGTGAGGTACGAGGGAAGAGGGGTGCCGGCCCTCTTCGACTTCTGGAGTCCCTTAACCATCCCGTTGATCATCTCGCTCGTAAGCGAGGCCCAATCTACACTAAATTTCTCTCTCATCGAACCCAATATGGTGGTGGCCCATTTAGACACCACTCGTTTAGGTTTCTCCGGGTGAAAGATCGGGTTCAAGAATCTTACCACAATTTGCGCGTCTTGATGCCGGAGGTCGTCGGTGCTGTAGCCTTCTTTGGGGTCGGCTTGCCTTGTGAATTCGTCTCCAAGTATGTCTTTGCTCCGCTCCGCTGTCTTGACGGTTCCGCTGCCGAAGGAATCGCTGCCGAAGGAATCGCTGCCGAAGGAATAGGTACGCTGCCACTCCGGAATACCCCAAGTTTCGGGGTGAGCTCAGATTGTGCCATCGTACTGGTTGTCCGGCGTCCCGAGCAGCTCCACCACCAGTTTCGGGTCCTTCGCACTCACGCCACGTCGAGAAGCCCTCGGCAGCCCATGTTGGTGAGGTAGTGTTCGAGGACGGCCTTCTCCTCCGGGTCTGTCGGTATGATCGGGACTACCCGTTGAACCGCCGGTTGCGTCGTCGTACCACGAGTAGTCCGGGAAGGTTCTCCTTCCGCCATTTCTACAGAGATTCCTCAGTCTCTCCGGTACCACCTGCACGCACTGACCTCGCCACACACTCTCTCTACTGGAAACACTTCCGTTCTAGGGGAATTAAGAAGATAAGACGCACGGGCGGAGGGAAAAGAGTAAGCCAAGAAGTGTGGGGAGTGAAACCTAACTTCTTGCTTTAATACCTTCGGCGGTGTACGGACGGCCGTTACGGTCATAATAGTTGTTCCGGCTCCGGACCGATTCCGGATCCGGGTTCCCTCTGGCTCCGGTTTACTTCCGGTTCCGGATGCTTCCGGCAGGTTCCGGATGTGAGCGATCTCTCCGGTTCCAAATCCCTTGGTTTTATGGTAATTCCTAAACGGTTTTAAGGATCTTTGGTACCCCTAGGTTGTCTTATTTCTTATTTATCTATTCTATAGTTCAAACTTATGATTCTAACATTCTAACACTAATTTTTTATTTTTTTTTGCCGGATTTTTTAGGTTAACTTCCGGAACCTTGTGGGAACAGATTCTCACAACACCTACTCCTATTATTTTAAGAATGGTCGATCAAAGTAGAGTCAAACCTTTGGGAAAATTGATACAATTAAATACAATAATTGGTGGAATTGATTATAAAATTGACTATATTGTCTTTAAGGTGAGTGAGTCTATTTCCACATATCCTATTCTCCTTGGCAGACCTTGGTTGTCATTAGCTAAAGCCAAGGACGATTGGGGCAAGGGAACTTTGACAATTGGGAAGGGCAAAAGTAAAATTATTCTTCCTATGTTCCCTGCAAACTATCATGGTGAGATTCAAGATGATGCCTCAGATTGGACTACTGATCCAAATTGAGAATCTGAGCCTGAAGACACTAATGTTGTCCAGGACATGCGTACGTTTAAAGGTTTAAGTCCTGGAGAGTATTTTGTCCCTCCTAGTCAAGTTGATGACTCGGATGCAGCTATTGAAGCATGACAAAATGCTCCTATTTTTAACATTACTACTAAGGAAGAGTCAGATAAGGAAATTCCTTATGTGTCAGACTCGGATGAGTTGCTAGGTGATAAGAAAACATCTAGTGTTCGACCTTTAATAAAAAATACTATAGAAATAAATTTAGGCACTACGGAAGATCCTAAACCTATTAAAAATATATGATGAATTAAGTTCTAAAGAATATGAAGAATGGTTGGAATTCTTTAAGACGGAGAAAGATGCCTTTGCTTGGACTTATAAAGATTTGAAAGGCATACCTCCTGGTGTTTGTCAACATCGATTATCCTAGAAACGGATGCTAAACCTGTTAGGCAAAGGCAATATAGGATGAACCCAAAGTATTCTCTAATGGTTAAAGAGGAAATTGATAAATTACTGGAGTGTAATTTCATTTATCCCGTGCCATTTAGTGAGTGGGTGTCACCTATTGTCATAGTACCTAAAAAGAATGGTAAGATCCGTATTTGTCAGGATTTTTGCCAGTTGAATAAAGCCACTAAGAAAGATTTCTTTCCTTTACCATTTTCTGATGCAGTCCTAGATGGTGTAGCGGGTCATGAGTGTTATTCTTTCCTTGATGGATTCTCGGGCTATAATCAAGTACAGATTGCCCCAGAAGATAAACCATTGACCACTTTCACTACGGACTGGGGAACTTTTGCATATAATGTCATGCCATTTGGATTGTGCAATGCTCCGGCAACATTCCAAAGAGTTATGACTCAAGCCTTCACAAAATATCTTAGAAAATTTATGGAGATATTTTTAGATGATTTTTGTGTGTTTGGTTCTAAGAAAGATCATGCACAAAATTTAAAGAAATGTTTTGATCAATGTAGAGAGTATGACATCTCCATAAATGCTGCTAAGTCTGAGTTTGCCACTGTATGTGGTAAATTATTAGGTCATGTTGTTTCAAAAGAAGGAATATCAGTTGACCCAGACAAAGTAGACATTATTATTAAAATGGAAATACCGAAACATCTAACAGGACTAAATGGCTTTCTAGGTGCAACAGGTTATTATAGAAGATTTATTTATAAGTTTGCTTTTATAGCAGCACCTTTGAATGTCTTAACAAAACAAACTTTACTACCAGGGGTATGGACAGATGATTGCACTAAAGTTTTTAACAAGTTAAAACGTCGCCTTAGTAAAGCACCTGTCCTAATTCCCCCAGATCGGACAAAACCCTTTGAAGTATATGTTGATGCTTCTAATATGGCAATTGGAAGTGTTTTAAGCCAGAAAGATTCCAAATGTCATGATAGACCAATTTACTTTGCAAGTAGACAGTTGAGTGCCCCAGAAAGGAACTATTCTGTAACTGAAAGAGAAGGTCTTGGCATGATTTTCTCTGTTCAAAAATATAGACATTATTTATTGGGATATAAATTCACTTTTCATATTGATCATGATGCCTTAAAATATATGATCAATAAGCCTCAATCAAGTGGTCGAATTGCACGGTGGGTTTTGCTATTACAAGATTTTGATTTTACCATTAATGTCAGACCGGGGAAAATACATCAAAATGCAGATTTTTTATCAAGAATTAGTGAGACTATAAATCCACAGTCCATAGATGATAACTTTCATGATGCACACATCTTTTCTGTTAAAGAGGGTGTGGAGGTACTTGATGTAATTCCAAAAGAATATGCTGACATCATCTACTATTTAACTAAGGCTACTTTTCCTATTGAATACACTAGCAAAGATAAAATTAAACTAGTCCATCAATCTTTGCCTTACACCATGATAGGTGGTGTTCTCTATAAGAGAGGCAAAGATGACGTACTTCGACGATGTGTAAATCCTAGTGAAGTATCCATGATTTTAGTAGGATGTCATGACGATATCTGTGGAGGGCATTTTGCGGGTTGGGCTACCGCTCAAAAAGCATTGCGAGCAGGCTATTGGTGGCCCACACTTTTTGCCGATGCCACTAATTATGTTAAAAAATGTGATCCTTGCCAGCGAGTTGGTAAACCGACAGCCACTAAGGCTATGCCACTCACACCAATTTTAGCACAAATTCCTTTTGAAAAATGGGGAATTGACTTTGTAGGTCCCATTAAACCACCTAGTCGTGAGGGTCAAAAACGTTATATCTTGGTTGCAACCGAATATGTGACTAAGTGGGTAGAGGCCCTTGCCACTAGAAATGATGACGTAGACAATGTGGCAAAATTCATTTATGAACATATCATCACTAGGTTTGGGTGTCCAAAAGAAATTGTAAGTGATAGAGGGACTCATTTCATCAATGATACTATTGAGAAAATGTTGCAAAAATATTTTATTAAGCACCGTAAGTCGTCACCCTATCACCCTCGAGGTAATGGACAAACTGAGAAGTCTAATGGTATTCTCTGTAAGATTATCACTAAGACATTACAAGGCAATGCATCTAATTGGGATTATGAGTTGAATAATGCATTATGGGCATATAGATGTACAATAAAAACTACAACTAAAGCAACCCCTTTCCAATTAGTATATGGATTGGAAGCCATGCTTCCGATAGAAGTGGCATTACCTTCTCTACGCGTGGCAATTTCTGAAAGATTGGATGATGAACAATCTCTAAGAGAAAGATTAAATAATCTAGAACGTCTAGATGAAATTAGAGGTCAAGCCTACATGAATATGGAAGCTATACAAAAACAAAGGAAAACTTATTACGATAGTAAATTACAACCAAAAACTCTAAAAGAAAATGATTTAGTCTTACTCTATGACAATAGATTTCAGAAATTTCCAGGGAAATTTAAAATGAGAAGGTTTGGACCATACAAAATACTTAAATCTTATCCTAGTGGCTCTGTGGAATTACAAGATTTTGCAGGTAATGTGCATGCAACACGCTATAATGGCTACAGGCTCAAAAAGTATGTAACTTGAGGGCAAGTTACCTTTTAAAGAGGGGGGCTACATCCCTACTTAAGGAAAATCTTAAGAAAACGTTTTTAAGTAGTCTGGAACGATACTAAACTACCAAAGGGAAAGTGTAAAATTTTGTGTTTTAAGTCATAGTTAATTTATGATCATTCATAAAAAATATTCACAAAAAACTTTCTTGAGAGAAACCTTGTCATAAGGTATTATTGAAAAAATAAAATTCAAAAATAAAAATTCTTAAGAGCTAAATCATTTTGCATAAAGGAACAAGACTTAAGAAGTCATCTCAAGTTAAGTCACAGAATTAAGGTCATAAGTGTGATATTATGTCAATTGTCTTAAAGAACTTCAATGCTCTTAAAGACACAGTTGTTTTAAGGAACTTAAGCCGTCTTCAAGCACTCAAGAGACGTCAAATCTACAGTTGCCTTAAGAACTCAAAATAGTCTTAAAGACACAAGCGACTTAAGAACTTGAGTTGTCTTATTTGAGAGGATGTCAGAACTCCAGTTGTCTTAAGAACTTGAATGGACACCCTAAGACAGTAAGTCTGGGGATGTCCCTGAAGTTCATCTTAAAAAGTAAAATTGTGAGACAATAATAAACTTAAGCAAGGAGATGCCTTAAGCCAGAAGTAAGCCGAAGCATATTATGGAAAATGGAAGTAGTTAAGAAAATAAAAATGATGATTAAGTTGGTAGGAAATCTGTAAGAAGCGACCTTGTCATAAAGTGGAGAAATCTCATCATGTTGAAAGATCAAACTAAAGTGCCATGGAAGGGACAAAAGTGGACACTTCACTCGAGAGAACAATAATCAATCACGTCAAAAAGATCATTGCAATGACTTGAAAAACGTGATGATAAGGACGAGTGGGGACGGGACTTAAAACCAAGTGGCAAAACTTGATGAGCCGTTAAGAAAACAAGCTGCCAAACTTGGCTATGGCTCATCAGAGCAAATTCACAAGTACATTGTTCAGTCGCTGAAGTGGAAGTTGAGAGACCAGTTTGCATCACTACAAGAAAACCAGCCCAATGTGACTGGATGTGACTAAGCGCAGATGACTGCGTAGTCACCTCAGTCATTGGTTTAGTCTAAAATCAGTCCTAAGAGGGTCCAGTCATGCACTAGTCATATATGTAGTCATATTTTTGAGGACCTGGGTGGGAATGGCTACGGGAACGGGACATATGTTCTCCTGCCCGGTTCCCAGAGTCATGCTCTGAGTGCTTACTATGTGTAGTCATAGTAATGTAGTCATATGGTAAGGGTAATTGGTTTATGTATGACTTATTGTAGTAAGAGAGTTGGTTTGGGTGACTACACGCAGTCATGTAGTAAATAACCTGACTAGTAGTAGTCATATAATAATATATGAGAGCATACATTTGAAACATGTATTCACATTTATCCCATATTCTTTGCGAACAAGTCACATATTCTCTCTTATTTAGAGATGCTTCTTCCTTGTGTACTTTCAAGCAATTTGGGAGAGGGGATGGCAGACATAGAAGGTTTGGAAGTTGGGGTGCTAGTTTGCTACAGTTGAGGCTTACAATACTTGATTCAGCATCTTTCAGGCACATCAATCAGGGTCAACAATCAGGCACAGGTACTATATGGAGCTTTTTTCTTTTTTCTTTAATCTTTAAAAATCTCACTACAATTCGTCATAGCATTCAGAAGCTATTTCAATATTCGTGACTATGGGTAGTCTAATAGAAGTGACTCCAAAGAGTCCTATTCTCCAAACTCAATGTATGACTCAATGCGTGCAAGATCTCATTACTATGCGCAGTGATAAAACCAATCATGTATTAACTGATACCTCACTACATTTAGTCATACCATTTGGAAGCTATTTGAGTATTTGTGACTAGGGGTTGCCTAATAGATGTGACTCCAAAGAGTCACGTTCTCCCAACTCAATGAATGACTCAATTTAGTCACCATCTCACTACTATGCGTAGTGATAAAACCAGTATTATGTTGACTTATACCTCACTAGAAATAGTCATTCATTCAGTCACTATTTACATATGGATGACTACGTGTAGTCATACATATATGACTATATAGAGTCATATGGATCCAAGTCCCACTGCAGGTCCCGTTTTGAGGTCCCAAAACACTGTGGGAACGCAGTATTGGGAACAAGAAGTGTCCGATATGACCCCCAGTCAGATTGTCCGAAGCGACTAAGTCAAAATGACTAGAAACAGTGCTAGTCACATTTTGGTTTATGCCCAACTGTAGTCATAAAACCTAGTCACATTGGGCTGGATTTCTTGTAGTGCATTGTTGAGAGTTGGACTGTATTGTGAAGAATTGTTGCAAATCGTGAGTTTGGTGACTCTGTATTCGGGAAGCAAGGTGTCGCCAAGAGCAAAGGAGAAGTCGTCATACTCTTGGTGGTAAGTTCGTCGTTTAAGATATTCTGAATGTGAGTTCGCAGAGAACAGAGAATTTTGAGATTATGTCGTTTTGTTGTGAATGAGGTTGCTTAAAGACCGCGGAATTCAACTGATCTTCCTTGCCAAGGTGCGAAATTAACGGAATAGAATTTACTAAGAGTAGATAACTATCTACAAGAGTAAAAGCAGAAGAGTCTGTTAAGGAAAATCAAGAAACGGCATAACCGTTGTATCCACTTTGCATGTAATCTTCAGGCATAAGTCTGCACAGATGAAAGGAAATTCTATGAGTGTAGATGCATGTCTTAAGAGTGTTTTAGGGTGAAGAAGACTGCGCAAACGAAGTAGACATTGCAGGGAGAAGAACTCTGTTTTCTTGCTAAAAACAGGTGCAAAATGGTGAATCCAAATTCACAGAGTGGCGTTGGTTGTAAGAGAACAGTAGACAGAGAGATCAAGATGAGCCAAAAACGGAAGATGAAGAAGGATTTCGAGATCGATCCTTCTCCGCTGAGGGAGTTGCCAAAGAAGGTGTATGAGGGCAACCGCAAGAATTTGGAGAAGGCAGGTCTCCTGCAATTCATCGAGTAGCAATGGCCGGAGGCGGATCTACCGCGAGTGCTGGCCTTCATGCTGAGCTCCAAGCGAGGCGCATAAGACGAATTTTTGATCAATGGTGAAGTGGTTCGCTTCGACGTAGAGGTCGTCCAACAGCATTGCCCAAGCTTGCCAAAGACGGGACCTACGTTGGTGGGATTGCCTTTGCTAACCAAGACTGAGCTCAGTCAGGTGTTCGAGAGGCCAGACGACGCCAAGGTGGGATGGGGATATTCAATCAGGAAGGCCAAGGCTTCGTGGAAGGAATGGTTGAAATTTATCAACCTTCGACTTTTGATGGCTTTTGATGGAACGGAGGTATTATCACCCAACGCATTGGCTGCAGCTTACAAGAGCTGGAATGGAGAGCGACTCAACTGGTCCAAGATCATGTACGCGCATCTCCGACTGGAGCTAGCAGGGAAGAATACCCGCCACAACATCTTCTTCCATGGGACCACGTACTTCTCAGCAATCTGTCCCCCATTGAGGAAGAGCTTGACTGGGGGAGCACAAGAGGTGGAAGAAGAATCAGGGAAGAGTGCCAAGAAGAAGAGCTTGCGCAAGATGGTGGAAGAACCAGAGGAAGAGGACGAACCGGAAGAAGCTTCTGAAGAAGAAGAGGACGTAGGAGATGAAGACATGACCAGTCCAGCAAGGGAGGACGCAGAAGAGGAGACACCAGGGTCACCTGAAGCCCCTGCACCAGTGAAGGACAAGGGGAAGAAACTGATGGCGGAAGTGCAGAAGAAGAAGGTGAAGCCCCCGATCTCCACTGGAGGTGTCTTGAGTATCACCTCAGAACAGGAATCGCGTCCACCAACAGCAGCGAGGTTGTCCAAGACACCATCCAATCAGATTGTTCCGTACGCTGCTCCCGAGGTTGCCACAATGGAGGACCCTGAAGATGAAGCTCCTACCAAGCAAACATGGAAGAAATCGCAGGGAGTGGAGGGCACCAAACATGGTGAGGTACGAGAGTTGAACAAGGCAAATCTTGAGTCGTTGTTGTTCCAGAAGGATGATCTGGTGGCGCAGTATCAAGCAACCAACAAGGATATCTTGTTGGCTAAGGATCAGATGCAGAAGGACTTCCAACGCGAGAAGCTCAGGTTGGAGAAGTCGTTGTTGGAAGCGGAGCGGGCTAGAGAGCTGCTGGACAGGGAGAGGGGTGAACAGCGAGGGAAGTTGGCCCAAACAACTGAAGAAGTTCAGTGCTAGGAGACTTTGTGCAACGAGCAGACAACGAAGGCACAACAATGCAAAGAGTTGCAGAAGAAGCTGAGCCATATGGAGCTGGAGTACCATCGCCTCAAGGCGGAGTCGGAGAAGGAGAATTCGGCTCTAGCTGGAGACAAGGAAGCACAGGTGCGAGATTGGCACACGTTGCAAGAAGAGCTCCGGCAAGCTTCCGGTAGCGCTGCCCACTGGAAGGATCTCCATACTGCGAAGGAGAGACAAGTTGAAGAATACTTGCTCGAGATTGAGAGTCTTAAGACTCAACACCAGCTGATGAAGGAGTAGTATCAGGCTGAGAAGAATCTGGCAAAGGAGTTGGCGACATCGCTAGCACAACAGAAGAGAGAGGTGCAGGCGAGTAGGGAAGCGTCGACCGTAGCTACGCCCGACTCTTCACAAGTAGCAGAGTTGGAAGGGAAGGTACGGGAGGTCACCGAGGCTAATGCACGGTTGACTTCACAGACGACCACAGATAGAGGAGTGAAGAGTAAACTCCAAGAGGCGATTTGGCGCCAGGACTTACATAGTCCGCCAACCTTTGCACTCTTCAGAGCATACGAGTTGCAGAGGAATGTTTGTTTCAGCATGATGTGCTTGAGCGCTGGAGACAAGCTGAGCCAGGGAGAATTTTAGAACCTATGGACCACAGCAGCGAACTTCGCCAATATGCAGAATTTGATCTGCGAGATGATCGTGAGACATGACCTTTAGCTGGAGGACTCGAGACAGTTGGTGGTGCCGATCGGTGATATTGGAGCCAGAGTGCTACTATATTACTGGCACTTGGAGGGGCAGCTGCAGATGCGGAGGCAGTATGATCAACCGGATGTAGCTCAAAGAATGGTAGTCATTCCTGAGGTTGATCTTAAGACCGTTCCCACTACCTCGGAGTACCTGGGAGAATGGAAGAACCAGATGGAGAAGTTGACGAAGTTATTGCAGAACGAACAGAGCTTCGTGGGATGCATGACTCAAGTCCAAGAGCGCGAGGACTTGGCGCAGCGGGGTGAGATCACCATGGGGTAGTATCTCTACGCCAAGGTCCGAGCTCACCACCGACTTAAGCGTGCAATCGAGGGAGCAAAGAAGAAAACGGTGGATGTGGCAGAAGCGGTTCAGATGGCCACTTTCATGTCACCACCTCTGGATTATAGACACACGATCTGGGGAGGCTTGCCATAACCGGTGACCGGGTCGTTGAAGAAGTAGCGATTTCTCGGAGAATACGAGAATTTGTTTAACAGCAAGGAGGAGGTGCCATTTCCCTCATGGCAAGCCATAGATTGGCTGTTGGAGGACTTCGGCTTGTCACCGCAGGTCTGGAGACAGTGGGATTAGATGTATCCCAAGGCATCCTAGACTTGGTCAACGGTGCCACCAGCAGCGATCACGATGAGTTACCACCAGTGTCCCTTGAAGGGATATCCGCATTATAAGTGGGCACCATGGAGTAAGCTCGACACAGTGCCTTACAACTGGCCACAGATTCCAGGGAGTTTTTCTTCTCCCCAGGAATGTAGTGATTCCTACAGGGCCTTTTTTGAGATTCACCGAAGACACACGGACCCTGTGTGTTTTCGAGCTGCAGTGTTTTGCAACATTTTGTCTCACATGTATATGCGATACAAGTGCGTGGTGAACGTCAACAGGTTTGATGAAACCAAGCCTGAGTTTCACTTATGGACGAAGATGCAGCAGATGCCAAGTCGCCATATGAGGACTTTGGAGTGTATGGTAATTACCAACTTCCTCCACGGTGCGAGTTCGGTGTTTACCCTGGAGAATTCCAGCAAGCGACAAGAACAGTTGGTTGCATGGCTGAGTTATCAGAAGGCACACGAGACGTATCCTTTCAAGCATGATGAGGATGTTCGTCGTAATGTAGAGATGGCTGAGCTGCAGCTGATTCTCCAGGAGTGTGAGCTCAAGGATGCGTACAAGCACAAGCGCCCTCGACTCGAAGCCAGACCAAGATCTTGAGTAGACATGAGGTTTTTTAGGAGGAGCTCTGTGTAGACAATGTAAAGACTAAAATGGAATTTTGTGATTTTGAGATGGCAGTTAAAGCCTAGACGTTTGCCACTTCAAGACTCAGGATATGGCTTATTGTGGAAGCCATCATAATGAGCTGATAGCTGATTTTGAAGCTGAATAAAAAATGTACTGTTGCTATCTTCCTAAGGAAATATGAATGACATTGGCTCCATGATACAGTGTCATAAGATTATGAACACGAGAAAATGAAGTCAACAATTAATTAAAACGAGTAACTGATTGAGAATGAAGAATATTTATGAGTTTTCAACAAAAAACATAAGATTGGAAGCATGTTGAAAGAAGGTTCAGTGAATTGGAAGTTGTATACACAAAGAAGGAAGCAACACTATGAAGCAAGTTATGGAAAAAAAAAACCATGTTGAACTGCCTGTAACTACAGAAGTCAGCACTCTAGTCAAGCGTGGTGGGATAAGCCACGTGTGATGGATACATACCCGGCACTAGCACCCGGAGGTTGCCACGACAGTATGTAGCCGCGGCACACGTTAACCGACCACCAAGGCCTGCTAGATGAAAGCCAGGGGTTAGCCAACCTATATATCGTGAGCCGCAGGAGCCTTACCAAACAATATGGGACAAATGCTGAACCTAGTATACAGAAAAATAATAACTTCTTTCACTGTTCCGATTATTCGGAGAAATATATACAACACATTCTCACGAATCTAAAGCATGATGAATAACACTAATTAAAGGAGCATGAGGAACTTAGGAGAGAATGGCAAAAGAAAAATTGATTTTAGAAGCCTGCGACTTGTGAAGAAAGGAGGAAAGCCTGTCAATACAGACAGTGTTCTGTCTGTATGTAGTTAAGAACAAGTTCGGGAAGAAACGAACAAGCTGAAAAAACAGATAATTTTCCTACTTAAAAACCAGTATGTATTAAGTTTATCCTTTGAAATAAAACTCTTTGAGTCAAAATCTTAGAGAAGATCTCTTTAAGTGTAAATTTGTAAGATTCTTTAAAAACACTGTTTTGAGTGAGATCATCTTTTCTTGTGATTTTAAGAAGTGAGAGTTTAAGTCACAACCGTGAGCAGACTAGAACCTTAAGAATCAGACGAGTAGGTGAAATTCAGTCCCTTAAGGAACAAGAACAAATAGGATAGATCCTTATTTTGCTTAAGTAAGTCAGTTCTTTAAAAACTTGTTATGAGTCAGTTTCCTTACGAACAAAACCAAAGTTAGTTCCATTTTGGATAAAACAAAAATCTTAAGACTTAGATGTAGTGTGAGAGTTTTAAGAACATCTGGAGGGTTAGTGTCTTAAGGAAAGAGCAAATTCCATTGAATTTGTAAAAAAATTAAAATAAAGTAAAAAAATAAAATAAAATAAAAAAATAAATAATTAAGGCATATAAATGAAAGGAAAAAAAATAATGGAAGTCTAAAATGGAAGACTTAACTAAAAAGAGTTAAGTTAAAAGGAGAAACTTGAAGCCAAGTATGTATGAGACATACTTATTAAAGAGGAGAACAATGGAAAGCGAATAAAGAAAATCAACAATTCTCAGAGAAGAAAGACAAGTAAGAAGAAATGCTATATGGAGCTTAAGGAGACTACAAAAAATAATAGAAAGAAAGATAGAGTGCAAAAGATCAAGTTCAAGGACCAAGGTCGTTGAAGTCGACGAGGACGTCTCCAAGCTAAGAGGAGGGCTACATAGAGCCAAAATGACAAAAATAGTTTTTTTCCGAAAATTAAGTGTAAAAAGGGTTGAACTCACACCCTTTGAGTAGGGTGCACCTTTTCATGAATGGATATGAAGAGATGTGAAGATTTAGTGGAATTAATCTTAATGGTTAATACTAGGGAAAATCTCTTGCCAAGAGGTGTACCTCTTGGATGTTGAGTAGAATGACTAGCTTGAATTTTTAGCATTCTTGGCCATTACCATAGAAATTCCTTGGAGGAAGATTGGAGTGAGCCCTAGCTTTAGGTGAAAGAGCTAGTTGATGACTCTTAATGTTGTAAGAGTATTTAATTTTATATGAATATATAATTACTATTGAATTTGCATGTGTAGAGTCTTGTGACTTGAGTCATATGTATAATTGCAATAATATGTGAACTTCATTGAATAAATTTGACATTGTGTGTTGTAAATGCAAGTGCATGTATTAGGTATTAATTGTGGATAAAATTCCAATGCATGAATGCATTGTATATTTATACTTCATGGAATAAGTTAGGGAAATACCCTAACTACTAAGGTCGTGGGTGTGACCTTGTGTGTGTGTGTTGGAGCATTAATCATGAGTGTGAAGATTAATGAAGATAATGTGAAATTAAGTGACTTAGTGCATGAGATGTGTGATGCATAAGTACTTAAGAAGATCTCAAGTATGAGTGAGCATAACTTGAGTATCATAAGAATAAGAGTGGAGATCTTATTCATGTTAATGCAATTGATGCAATAAACATCAAGAGTGGCATACCTTGATGCATGGCAAGAGTGTCATATTATGCATACAAAAAATTGGCATTAAGTCTAACCTTAATAGAAGGGATTCTCTAAGGTAGACTAAGTTGTGAGTATTTAAGAATCTATCATAAGAGAGAAAATAAGGAATAAATCCCGAAGAAAGACTTAAGGAAAGAACATAGAAACTTAAGAATCTTAAGTCCAAGTTTGGATACATAAGCTTATGAAGAGTGAGACCTTAAGTACCAGGAGACCCTTAAGTTTAAGGGCTTGGACTTAGAGGTTTGTATAAGTGAGAATACGGGACAATATTTGCATTCAGTGAGATGCACTCGCGGTTCTAGAAGACTTAAAGACAGAAACTTAAGAACACTGTAGGGCTAAATTGGTCTAGACAGTGGAGGTTCTTAAGAAATCAGGCCTAAGTGAGTAAGTGAGTGCTTAAGAACTAAGGGCCAGAGATTGTGTCCTTAAGAACATCGAGACGACCGAGAAGGAAGTCTTAAGAACCAGTCAGAGATCTTAAAGACTAAATGGTAGAAGTAAGTGTAAAACACCGTAGTCTTTAAGAATTAAGTGTGGATAAGTGAACTTAAGTGAAGACTTAAGAGCTGAAACTCCTTAAGACTTGAGTTAACTTGTGTGTGTTTTTGAGACTAACCATTGTCTTAAGAACGTGATTACGTGGATTTAGTGGACGGACGTGAAAAGTGGAGCAATTTTGCATGAGGTAAGAATTTGAATTCTTAAAGACTATAATTAAAGAACCAATGCAATGAGACTTAATGGAAACTTCCATTAGCCCAGTGTGGCAAGTGTTTAAGAATTAGTGGCATAAGCACAATCTTAAAAGGACTAATATACCTACTTAAGGCACGAGAGATCCTTGGGGTTTAGACTTTGTTTGTGGATCCCTTAAGAATGATGCTAACAGCCTTAATTTCCTATAAATAGATAGATAACCTTAAGAATTAACTAAAAAGATAGCTTTAACAACACAATTAATCCCCAATTACTTAAAACTAGGCGTATGATCATCCCCGTAACGAATCCTATGAGGTGTGGGTACACTTGGGTGTTTTATCAGAGTGGTGAAAAATCACTCTACAACTACCCTATCAATCAAACCCCCCTACATCTCCCAACATCAATTTAAAGGTACAATTTATAGAATTCACATATTGTAACGACAGATTCTCACCGATACTATTGACAAAAAGATAGAAAAATACCAACCTCTCGTTAACGATATTATCAACAAAGGTTGGATAGTTGAACCACTAATAGTAAATACAGCAGGTGCCAGAGCATCTACATACATCCCTCCTATGAAAATCCTGAAAACCAAACTCAAAATACCAAAGAAACTTATAAAAAGTACATTTAGAGAAATAAACACAATTGCTATACACCATGCCACGTCCATAATATTACACAAAAGAAAAATAGAAAGTAGAGAGCCACTACCAATAGGCGTACAACCACCATAAATCCAACTATTCAAAAAAGTAGTGAAATATAACCACCTTTATTTATAATAGTAACCTTGTCACAATATAGGGGCCCAAGTTGTTGGAATTTCCTACCCCTCTAGCTCGATAGTGCCGGATGCTCAAACGAGAACAACGGGAACCAAATCCGGACCACCGCTACAAGACAACCTTGTATTTTCCAAACAACCTGGCAATGTCAACAATGTGACGACCAACGAAACCAACCTTCTACTTTTATACAACAAAATACACCCCAAACAATCACTTTACAATGTATTGGTTCTTTGTTTCTGTTATACAATGTCCACCCTGAGAGGGGTTAGTAGTCTGCCACCACTGTTTTTATGTCCTGTAGGCATATCATCAAGGCTGGGTCGAACGGACACTATATTCACGCCAACCCATAGGGGTCTGGTGTTCTTCTTCTTCTATGCTCTAGAGGAAATCAGAAGGTTTTTTTAAGAACACGTAGAGAGGTTTGGAAAATGTGCCTCCAGTAAATGGAAGTTCTCTATATTTGTTTTCTCAAAATCAAGTAGAAATTTGTACACATGTACACAACATCATTCTTTTCTACTAAATATTTAATTGATTTTGCGACTTTAGGCACCTAAACTATTTGATATCTGCCTCATGAAACACATACGCCAAATTAGTACGCACTATTTACATTCCGTATCCGGAGCACGACGAGAAGGCACCTTCACCTCCTTCGAATACGGGGCTTTGGTTTTGCTCGATCCGCTGGCAACTCTTCGTTAGGTGGGTCAACGAAAGTCCTGTCGCACATAAACCACTCCGACACGGGGTTTCTAGGAATCGATAGAATAGGTAGCTTTGAAGAAAGTGCTTTGCCTAGATGAACGCCAAGGTTACCAATAGTGTACAAAGGTTGATCAAGCGTCGACCAATCAACCTGCTTGCCCAACTCACATTCTGCGTATATCATTGCTCCAATTCTTCTCGGAATGATATTTGATCGATAACGTGTTTCGTGGGAGATGGCTCGTAAAACCTCTAAAAACCTCCATTTTATCTCAATGGAGGTAATATTCGAATATGTCAATTGCTTTAATCGACAGTGGTCCTCGTGTGCTTCTGGAGTATACCATCGGTCGAGGTGAGCAAAACCAATGTGTTCATATGCCTGTTGACAAGTCCATGGCTCCGGTAAATCCTCCCATCCTCTATATGCCAAATGATTAACGTCCCCGTAAATATCTAGCTCCAAATCCGCAGCCTTCTTGGCTCTTTTTGAAGGACCCGGGCCCAAATGTGGCACATTTAAATTCCTCCTCCCCCCACCATCTCCACCACCTCCACCACCGCTATGCATGGTGAAAATATTTTAAACAAACCTAAACCACTACGAAATACTTCTAATTGCTATTCTAATACAAGCTAACTATTCTAATATGATTATGCCGCCTATATCTAATTGCACTTTAAAATAGTGCTACAATAAATCCCATGCAAGCACTTCAAAATAGTGTTGTTGAGAGATTGTTAAAAAGTATTAAATACACGGCTTCGTCAAATCTCTGACAACTTCAACAACTTCTGTACCTGTGTGCTAATGTATTTGAGGACTAAAAATCCCCTTTTGGGTAATTTCCGTCCTCAAGAGGACCACTTTCTCACCTGGAAACCCCGCACACCGCCGTCAACGTGGAGGCAAGTGCATTTGGATGCCCAGGATTCGTGGAAAAGTGTGCTTGCAAAATTTCCTCCCTCCGCCTTTATAGCACTCTGTCTGACCATGTCCACCCATGTCCGGGCCTGTCCGCGGCCGTAGGATCGCAACTGTCCGCGGGCAGTCCGTGTCTCGTCTGCGTCTCGTTCGCGCCCTGTCCGCGATCAGTCCGCGTTTCGTCCGCGATCAGTCCGCGTTTCGTCCGCGATCAGTCCGCGTTCTGTCCGCGATCAGTCCGCGTTTCGTCCGCGATCAGTCCGCGTTTCGTCCGCAATCAATCCGCATTTCGTCCGCGATTAGTCTGTGTTTCGTCCGCGACCAGTCCGACGTAGATTCCGCGTCCACTCAGTTACTTGTCCGCGTGCCTCTAAATATTTTCAACGTTCCCTTTACAGTCAGACCTCGAGAAGTGTTAGGGGTTGGGAGCATTCTTTTTGTTAACACTTAGGCCCGCTATACAGTGGGGTCCCAAAATAATTCGAATTTTTTGCTTATGTACGTTTCCACACTCCACTGCTGCCAACTTTGGCGCCCTCCTCAGGGCTGAAAATTTGTCAATTTACCATGAAATTTTTGGCACAAGATAATTTCTATGTTAAAAAATTTTGGGCCAGATTTCAAGTCCAGATGATGAATACAAAAAAAGATATTCAAAATCTACCAAGATGTGTAGTTGTGAGCCATTCACAGCTGCCAACTTTGACATCCTCCCTAGGGCTAATTATTTTTTAATTTACCTTGAAATTTTTGGCACAAGATCATCTCTATGTTTATAATAAGTGTGCCAAATTCCAAGGCCACGTGAAGAATACAAAAAATGATATTAAAAATTGTTTCTCATAACTACATATTTTGGTAGATTTTGAAGATGGTTATTTGTATTCATCTTCTGGCCTTGAATTATTTCACACATGTCATCAACATGGAGATGATCTTGTGCCAATAATTTCATGGTCAATTAACAAATTTTCCGACCTAAGGAGGGTGCCAAAGTTGGCAATAGTGAAATGGTTTCCCTAATTGTTTCTCACAACTACACATGTTGGTAGATTTAGAATTGTTTCTTTTTTTTTGTGGATCTTTTGGACTTGAAATTAAACACATGTATAATCAACATAGAGATGGTCTTATGCCCAAAATATCATGGGAAAAAATAAAAAATTGAATCCTTGGGAGGGTGTCAAAGTTGGCAGCAGTGAAATGTTTCTCACAACTATGCATGTTGGTAGATGTCAAAAATCTTTTGATATGTAGATATTTTGGCCTTCATATTTGGCATGCATGTGATCAACATGGAGGAAGTCTCATGTTAAACACTATAATCTTGCTTGACTTCAAACACTATAATCTTTCAATCCGTGCGGTCAAAGTTTATGAAATTTTGTACATGTATTACTTAATAAGCCTTTATTGAGATCCTACGGTCAGAACTAAAAATCAAAGTTTTTGTTACCTTCTTTATTCATTGCACTAGAATCCATTAATTTTGAAGTGTTTTTGGTGTAAAACTGTCTTGGTACCTTAGGGGTTAAGTAGATGGGAGATATCCATCCTTTGTTCAAAGAAATTAAAAACTATTCAAAAAAATGATTTTTCATCTACTAAGAGTTGGTGCATTGAAGAAATTAGAAGGAAAAGACAAGATGATATGGCAAAAAGCGGGAAGGAAATTTTAAAAACAATTTATATTTATGATACATAATTTATTTAGAATATTTTTGTCCTAGTTTGACCTTATATTTGGACATCAATCTTTGGCGAGATATATCTAATCTTTATTTTTATTTTTATACTGACATCTTTTGAAATTCCTTTTACACACTCGTCTAATGTGCAAATATCATTTCATTTCTATTAGTTTCATCTAATTATTGTCCACATAAACTAACAATGTCCTAAAGATTCATACTAATAATTTTGGCTGAGACTTCTTTACCGGCTCGTGGAGTTCCCCACCGTAGTTTAAATTCCTATTAGGCACTGGTAACTCATAACACTTATAAGTTGTGACGTCGATGATTTGTAAAACTTATAACAAAAAACCACTTAGCAGAATTTAAAAGGTAAATACATAACATTTGTAGAAATAATGGATGTAATTACGAAACTTTGATTCATTATTCATCTATTCGTGTCACCCTCAATCTTAAACCTCCATTAGGCACTTGATGTCTAGAACAACTATTAACCAACAAAAGTACTTTATCTTTCTGGGCACATACCATCATACTACTAAAATCATAATCCGCGCAGTGAACAACGGAGTGATCAATCGCGTTGTCAACCTTGGAGTAAACTATAGGTACGGTGCAGCCAACCACGCAGTAAATCATGTTACCTTTTTTAAAATATAGTTTGTAATATAAAAACTACATGAGAATGGTTGGACTATTGCGTTGCAAAGCATTAGCTTGAGTTTTTGGGTGTGACAAATATGCATTTGTGTGTTGCAATCTGTGCTTTTGATTAGAAATTGGACGCTCAATTTTTTTTCTGAGTTAAACACTAAAAGATTGAATTGTAAATTATAAGTTGTAACCTTCGAGTGAAAAAGTTGTGAAGTTGGAGTTGTGAGCTTAGAGGTTGGCATACAAAGTTGGAGTTGCAAAATTGCATATTTGAGTTATGGAGATTGAAATTACAAGTATTGAGGTGAGATTGCAAGTTTTAAGATTGTAATTGCAGATTGAGTTTGTGGGTGTGTGAATTTGAGATTGTAATTGCAAGTTGAGTTTGTGGGTGTGTAAAATTTGCATTTGTGTGTTGCAATTTGAGCTTATCCAAAATAAGATTGAAACTCTTGATTTCAAATTTGACATTCATAACATTTTTAAAATTCCATGTTAAAATGCAAAAAATCTAAAACTTAATTAATTTTTTCCTATTCTATTCTATTACATTATAAAATTTCATGCATGGATTTCAAAGATATATTGAGGTGTAGATTGTTGTTACCTTTTTTTTTAATATTTTCTGATATTAAAACTACATTAAAATAGTTGAACTAATGCGTTGCAAAGCAAGCGCCAACTGCTAGTCCTCCTCTAAAAATATAACATAAATTGTTATATTTTTTTCTATTGTCATCCATGTTTTTTTTAGCATGGCATTATATATCTATATTTTCCGGGTTTAGAAAGTGTCTGTACTGAGATACCAAGTGTTTTGATGTATCCCTTATTTTTTAAAACCTCTTCATAAATGTCCCCTGAGCGCGTCTTCACCATGACGGGTATAGCCCTTGATATCATATCTCTTCTTGAAATTTTGCACCCATCCATGAGAAAATAGAAGCTCCTTCTCATTAGCACCTCTTGGAAGTAATGCGCAAAATCTCTTTGCAGAAGCCACCACAAGGTCATCAAATAGAACTACATTATTTTCCTGCATTGTCGTAAACCAAGTAAAAGTGGCTTCCTCCACTTCAGGGCATTGAGACTCTTGTAAGCGCTTGGAATCACCGAGGTGCCCAACATCAAGTCAACTGAAGTGTTCTTTTTGCACTAATGTTATTCCAATATTAATCTCAAGCACGTTTATTTGAAAGTGTGCAATGGCCCACGCAGTTAATGCTCTATTGGTAAACTTTCCACTAGTAGCTAATAGTCTCACGATACTGAATAATCTCTTGTTTATGTGTAACACTTAACACCTAACACTTACTAGTCTTAATTTGAAGGAATCAGAAATCTCCATAAAGTAAGAGTATTTTGTGAAACATATGGAAAACATAAAGAATGGATATCAATATAATTGTTTACTTGGGTTTAGGGTTTAGGGTTTAGGGTTCAGGTTTTGGATTCATACAGAAGTATATTTCAAGACCTTACGATTGAGAATCCCAAATTTTGCTTTAAATATGATTTTAATGTCTCTTTATGGGAGTGGTTGATTGAACTAGTCTTTGAGCGGGTTGGGGAATTATTTTGGTCATGGGAGTGACCCGCCCTTGTCAAAGATTGCAGGACGGGCCAAGTAAGGGATCTTGCCCTTAGGGGTAATAGTTCCAATTAAATTGGAAGGAGAATGAACATGGAATGAAGGATCAAGGGACAATAATGAATAATATCTGAATAAAATTAGAAGGGGAGGAAATGGAAGAGGGTTAATCGCAGATGACTATCTAAACTAAATTAGAATGAGAAGGAGGACGAGATTTATCACTAAAGCATTCAATTAAAATAGAATGAGAGGGAACCTAAGGAACAAGGTTCTCATTTCAAAAAAAATTAATTCCTTCTCATTCTATTTCAATGAAGTTCTTCATTTGCAACGATACATTTTCAGGTGTGTCATTTCCAACATCGAAAATCATATATTGTCTATACAAAAGAAGAGCATTTCATGTAAAGTCATGGAATTAGGGAAAATGGCACACATTGCTAACTAGGGAATTAATAGAAGGATTTCATTTCCTACAAATGGTAAATCTGAATTTGTAATTTGCCAGCCCTCCACTGCTTCTACCAAATTCTGAGATATGCGTTGCCTTTTCTTTACCTCGTCTAATTCGTTACAACACCTTAGAAATGATGATAATGATGTTACATAGAAAAGTCTTACTTGAATGTTAAACGTTAAATCTAAGTTATAGGGAGAGGAATCCAAGCCGAACAAAGATGAAGAAAAAAACGATGAAATATTCAAAGAATTGTCCGCAATAAACAACAAATACTGTATTTATTGGAATTATTTTACATCCATTTCAAGTCTTACTTTCAAGGATTTAAAAAAAATAATAAGCGGATAAATAATACAAGAAAATATGATTTTGATATGCAACTTGCACATCAATATTCTTTTTTTACAAAGGTCTACTCTAGAAGAAATTAGAAAGTTTCTAGAAGAACATGTAGCGAGAATTGGAAAATGTGCTTCCGGTAGATGGAAGTTTTCTAAATTTGTTTTCTCAAAATAAAGAAGGAAGTTGTACACATGTACATTACATCTCTCTTTTCTACTAAATATTTAATAGATTTTGCGATTCGAGGAACCTAAACTATTCGATATCTGCCTAAAGAAAAAAATACGCTGAATTAGTACGCACTATTTATCTTCTATACCCTTAGCGCGACGAGGAGGCACCATCATTACGGTGCCTTTGAGGTCTATAAGAAGCTCGCGGCACCTCTGTTTCCGGTCTCTGTCTATTCCGTAGACCATCGAGGATAGCCTTGACTTCTGGGGAAACATCATTCAAGATAAAGTCAAAGGCCAAACTATGTAGCCGGGGTTGATGATACGTTCTTTCCGCAACCAAGTCCACCATTGCATTGCGTAGTTCTGAGACTTCTTCCACCGCGCGATACATACGCCTGAATTCCGCACCAGTAATCGCCAGCACTCCAGATGAGTTGTAATGTGGTGCAGGCCCAAGGCCATGCAATATTGTCTGTGTCTCACGATCAAAATGCCACCCCATTACATTGTAGAAAAACATCTTCAGACCGTAATCTGGTGGTTGGTCAGGATACAACCCCTCCGCCGCCCGCAGTATGTTCGTTGGATCTTTTAAGGTGCCATATGCCTCGTTTGCTGCAACCAACTCTACATGTGATACGTTGAATCTCCAATTCCATTTAATGGGTTTCCCTTCATCAATGCCTACATCAAAATTTGGAAAGTATTCTTGACAATACTCCTAATGTGTCGGCATGAAATCTCTCAAGCCAAATTGCAAATATAGACGGGCATGATATGGCGAATGACAGATGATGCATGAGCGACTTTGGATCATATGCTCGATGAGACATTGTGGATGGAATGAATGTCCACATGCTCCGAGCGTATAACACCCTTCCGGGCCCCATGGATACTGACAAATGGGACAAGTTTGACCCTCTGTGGTCATTGTCCCCGCATTTGCCTATATTTTATGTTGCCCATCTCTGCCCTTCTCATGGATATCAAAACGGTGATCTTCTTCTTGAATGCGCGCCCAATCGATGCTACCATTGGCAGTATTCACTTCTTGGTCCATGTCATCCCATCTACTTGGATACATTTTTTCCAACGTTGGCCAAGATGTAAGTAAGAAGGCTCTCAGCTTGTGGTTGGATGTCCACTCTTCAGCAATCGTTGCTATCTCAGCCTCACATTGTCTCGTGATGCCGCCAACACCGTGCTCAACATCATGGTTTTCCTATCGGTATGGAGTTGGAGTATGTCGTTTTGCATTGCGGAAATACTTGCTTCACATTTCGTATTACAATTGCGTGCTTCTTCTAATACAATCCGCAATTGGGCCATGCTAGCAACCATCTTGTTCTTCTCCGCTTCCAAACATTCCGTTTTTAGAGCTGCTTCTTTCGCACGTTCTTCTGCTTCAGCCTTGTACCCTTCATACTCCCCGCGTAACTGATCGTGTTGTTCTGCCGTCACATGTCCGATAGTAAGATCCTCCAATCTCGGACTATATTGATTCCATATCTCGTCAACGATTTGTTGATCCACATCTTGTTGGACGAGGGCGACTTCCGTAGAATGTTGAACGAGGGCCACATTCTGAGGGCTTTGTTGGGAACCACCATCACGAGGCGCTTCACCAGCTGGCACAATATTATTCCTTCGATTGCGGGGCTTTGGTATCGCTCGATCCGCTGGCAACTGTTGGCCTGGTGGATCAACCAAACTACTCTTTTTGCTAAACCACTCCGGCACGAGATTTCTAGGAATTGATAGTATAGGCAACCTCGATGTAAGTGCGTTGCCTAAATGCTTCCCAACATTGCTAGGGAGGTCCAATGCTTGATTAAGCGTCGACCAATTAACCCGCTTGTGCAATACACACTCCGCATATACCATCGTAGCTATTCTTCTAGGAATGGTATTCTTTGGTCAACGTGTTTCGTGGGAGATGGCTCGTAAGATCTCCAAAAACCTCCATTTTATCTCTACGGAAGTAATGTTGGCATACGTCAATTGCTTCGTTCGGCAATGATCCTCGTGAACTTCCGGAGTATACCATCGGTCGAGGTGAGCAAAACCAATGTACTCATACGCCTGCTGGCATGTCCATGGCTCCGGTAGACTTTCCCATCCGAAGTACGCCAAAAGATTAAGGTCTCCGTAAATTTCTAGCTCCAAATCTGCAGCCTTCTGGGCTCTTTTTGAAGGACCCGCGCCCAAATCTGGCGCATTTAAATTCCTCCTCCCTCCACCATCTCCACCACCTCCACCACCGCTATGCATGGTTGCCATGCTTTAAACAACCCTAAACCACTACGAAATACTTCTAATTGCTATTCTAATACTAGTTAACTATTCTAATATGCTTATGCCGCCTATAACTAATTGCACTTCAAAATAGTGCTACAATTTATCCCATACAAGCACTTCAAAATAGTGCTGATGAGAGATTGTTAAAAAAGTATCACAGACGCGGCTTCTTCAAATCTCTGACAACTTCAACAGCTTCTGTACCTATGCTGATGCTTTTGAGGACTAAAAATTCCCCTTTTGGGTAATCTCCGTCCTCAAAAGGACCACTTTTCCACCCTGAAAACCCCGCAGACCGCCGTCAACGTGGAGGCAAGTGCATCAGGGCGTCCAGGATTCGCGGGAAGGTGTGCAAAAAACATTTCCTCCCCTTTTATACCCCCATGTCTGCCCTTGTCTGCCCATGTCCGCGCTTGTCCGCGACCGTAGAGTCGCACCTGTCCGTGCCTTGTCCGAATCTCGTCCGCGCCTCGTCCGCAGGCAGTCCACGGGCAATCCGCTCCCTGACCGCGGACAGTCCGCGGGGAGTCCGCGTCCAATCCGCCACCATTCTGCGGGCAGTCCGCGGGAAGTCCGCGTCCAGTCCGCCACCATTCCGAGGGCAGTCCGCAGGCATTCCGCGGGCAGTCCGCCACCATTCCGCGGGCAGTCCGCGGGCAGTCCACGGGCATTCCGCGACCTGTCCGCGCCAGTCGGATGCAATATCTGCGGGCACTTCACTCCATGTCCGCTAACTCCTAAATATTTTTCGCATTCAATTTACTGGGTACCTTATTGTGCGAGATGAATGTCTTGAAATAATAATGACATTAAAAAGTAAGAGTTTATTATGAAACATATGGAAAACATACACAAAGAATATCAATAGATCTCGTAGTATGCATAATGGGAAATTTAATAGACATCCACTCAAGATCGCACTCGAACTGTTGGGTCATTCTCTTCTATGCACCGTGGATCCACATCAGATTCATCCGTGCTCTCTTCATCATCGGACTGTGGAGTAGCACTTCTCAATTGCAAGTTATCGTCTCGACCAATAACCAACCTCCTTGTTGGACGAGAGTCGTCGATGTCACGTATTCCATTGTCATCCATATTGGGTCTTCCGTCAGATGGGTCGTAAGCTTCACCAACAAATGGCATTATTATTCATTGATTCCTTCGACGGTTGGACTATGAACATTATTCGTCCAAATGGATTGCCGACAATTTTGTCCTTGTCCAATGTTTGGGCGATTGTTTTGAAGTGCTACCAATGAAGCACCGACCCCCGGATGGTGGCTCCACCGAATCTCCCCGCAACTACATGACTACGGGTGATCGGCCGATTTTGTATTCCAACTTGGAGAGGTACATCAACCTCCGTGGTTGACACATTCACTACAACGTCTCCAATAGGCGTGGATAACCCTTGAACATTTGAAGTCGTAATACATGGCAGATTGGAATTGCCATTGCAAACCACCCTCGATGGCACAAGAGACGTATCACCCGCCGGTGTAGTGGCCTCCTCATCCCTGTGATCCGGGATATGTTGCCTTTCCCCACCAAATGATGACGAATCACTTTCAGGCTGGGATGGCAAGTCAACGTTTGTGTGGACGGCCTGGTGGTGAACGCCCCCTTCCTGTTCACGCCAGAGTCCTTGTCGTGCACAAAGTTGTCCAAATGACGGCCCATCATCATCCCCGCGAAGGTTAGATGGAAATTGAACATGTTGTGGTTCTTCACCTTCGGTAAACTCAAAAACACCAATATCTCCAGTTCTACGATCACCATGAAAGTGAAGACCGTCATAATCCGAACTGTTATCCCCATCACGGTGACCTTCACCATCGTCACCATCTGAATCTTCATTGTCCGAATCAAAAGTACCAACGTCCATGTGTGGGACTCCGTTCCCACATGGTGCCGGAAGTTAACTTTAAAATCCGGCTAAAACAAAAAAAAATAGTGAAAATATTATGTTAATCTGCGCTAGAATACAGCCTATAGTCTTTAGGTAGAAATAAGGGCAGAAGGATCGGACTGCCAACCCTAATTAAGCCAAATACTGGTAGAATCAGAGTCAGAGTAGTTACCGGAATTCCGGGGCAGTTTGTTATCCGGAACCGTCAGCCGGAACCGTCGCCATCAACTGTCATCATGATACCGTACTAACGGCCCGAGTACTTAAGGCTGGGGTTTGGCGGGACACTCTTTCTTCTCACTCCGTCTAGGCTCTCGCTCTCTCTCTCTTTCTTCTACTCTCACTTCCGCTCTTGCTCTTACGGTTTTGCTAACCGCTTGCCGTTAGGGTTTGGAACTCCGACGTTTAGAACGGCCGTGCGTCCGTTAGGGAGGGTCTTTGTGAGTTTGGTGCGTGCAGGGACAACATCGAGAGATTGTGAGGTGATCGGCACGGTCCATGAAGTCTATGCCGATGGCAAAGAAGAAGAGGACGGATAGGGATGGACAAGGCCGCAGAGACGAGGAGCCGGCAGTGGCACTGCCTCCCTTAGCCCGTGTCCTACCGGAGATACCACAGGACCCGGACGAACTCGGCATGCTGAAGAACAGCCTGAAGTATATGGGCTGTGATGGATTGCTCGAGGTTCCATGGGGCATCCGGGAGGAGGTCTACGTCCGGGAGCTGATCGGGACGCCGGACGAGAAATACAAGGGGCTGATGAGAGCCCATCCGGAAGTCTGGGGAGTCTCGGAGTGGTCCCAGGCCTACGACTTCCGGGGTGGCCGCACCAAGGTAGTGGAACGGCGGGACGAGTTTCTGACGGATGAGTTCGGAGGACCAGCCGACCCGAAGGATGGCTTCAACCTCCAAGACCTAAAGCACCATGATGCCTAGCTCGTGCTAGGGTTTTTAAACCCTATAGGCTATCTTCCATCCGGAAAAGCCGAAACGGGTGGTGGCGAAGTGGGCCTGCACGTCCCTCGGAGCACTCCGGGGAAAGATCATCGTCGACGGGGGGACATTGATGACCGAGCTAATCAACCGGCTCGTGGCCAATCTCCAGAAGGTGAAGAAATCAGCAACGCCGCTGGCTTCGTATGTGGTGCATCTTTATGGCCACCACCAACAGCTCACTCAGACGGAAGTCCGGCACTACGACGAAGTGCTTAACTTCCAGAGGTATGGGGCGGAGGAGTCGGCAGATGAGGGGTCCGGAGGGAAGGAGGCTGCACCCGAAGCAGCGACCACGAGCACTCCGGAGGGCCGGAAAACTCCGAAGAGATCCCGGGGGAAAGAGCCCGAGGCGGAGAGTCCGGACATCCGCAGTTCCGCCGCGTCTTCCGGAGAGGACGAGTCCGGACCCTCAGAAGGGACCAGCCGGAAGCGGAGGAAAGTTGACAAGGACGACTCCAAGGGGCAGCTCAAGCAAATGGATGAGCTGACCCGCGATATCGGCTGGAGAGTTGGCCTCCTTAAGGAAACCAACTTTGTCATCACCACCAGCGTGGCTCAGATTTTCCGGAGCCTGGACGTTGATCGGTTGGAAGATGCTATCAACAGGGTGGAGGAACTCCGGAACAAGGAGACGGACTCAAAGGCACTGCATGCGCAAATCAATACCATGTACAAGGTCAACAACGACATGGAGAAGAAGATGAAGCAGTATCTTGCGGAGGCCACCCTGGCAGTGGCGGCCCGGAAACTGGACGAAGAGAAGGCCAATGCTTCCGCAGCCGCCTTAAAGGAGGTCCGGGAGGCCCTGAAATTTCCGGTCGACCTGGTCAACCGGAGCCGACTCTTCACCGAATTGGTGGAGAAGAAAGAGAAGGTCAGCAGGGCCAACATCATTCGGTTCCTGCTAGACCAAGCGGAGAAGATGGGCCGGACGTGGGAGCAGATGAGGCTGCTCGTCGACAACGTCACCCAGGCTCTACCGGATGACCCTCCAGTGCCGCCACCTGGAGGTACCCCAACTCCGGCACGGACTGCCGCCGATCCGAAACCTCCTCAGCTTGCGACCACACCTGCTCTAGGAACCTCCGCCAATCCGGAGACCCTAGACACTCCATCACCTCGGACGCCGACGGAAGGTATCGTACTCCCCAACCCGAGTACAAGTGAGATCCTGAAGAAGCTACCGGATCTCTTGTCACCTCCCAACATGCGGCTGCCGGATCCTCCGGTAGAAGGCGACCTCCCAGCTGCACCGAGGTCCGTATCCCGGAGGTTGGCGGACAGACCTCGGAGCCCTTCCGGAAGCTACAGGGACTTGGTGCAGGAACCCGGGGCAGCTTCCGCGGCAAGGACTCCCGCACCTCCGATTCCGGAAGGGTCGCCGCATCAGCCACCTCCACCACCGGATACCAACACTCCGGTGGTAGTTGTTCCCCCAGCAGGCGGACCATTGACCCGGAAGACCACCCTCTCGCCGGCAACGTCCAAGAAGGCGAAAGGCAAGGCACGCATTCCGGTGGAGATTTCCCCCTCCCGCCGGAGTGGGAGAAACCGGGGCCCAGGAGCTCCAACGTAGGATTAGAATAGTTTGTTTTGCGTTTCCTCTCTTTTGGCTTCGAGTAAGAATCCGGATCAGCAGCGACTAACGATGGGGCCCCAAGTGCACCCGGCTGCTACCGGAATCATTAGCCAGCTTTTGTAGTTAGAAAAGGGATTCCGGAGACGGATTTGTTCCGTGATTTCTGGATCTGAGATCCGATCTGGAACTTTTCCGGATTTCTCGGATCTTTTAGATAAGATCTAGTGGACTTCCCATTGTTAGTTAGGAAGATATCTAAGTTTAGGTAGGACTTAGTGAGTACTTAGTAGGAGGGTTTTGGGCAAAACCCTTTTGTCTTGTCCTTCTCATTCGGAAATATACATTACCTATTGCACTAGAATTGCTACCTCGTGTCCTGATGTGATGTATTGAACTTGTGAGAGACAGATCCGTCCTAGTGGGTGTAGTTGTGTAAGTTATTCTTCCGGATTAGTGTATCACACTGTTGTGTCGGAGGGGGAATCTATCAAGGACGGTGTTAGGAGATCGCCCGGGAGAGCTGGAGAGAACTATTGCAGAGGTGTTCCTGGTAGTCTCCAGGGTCCGGAAGTAGCCAGGAGGGGAAGAGATGAACTGCAGAGGTGTTCCTGGTAATCTCTAGTTCACGGAGGAAACCGTGTTAAACTGAAGTCCGGTCACTACCGGAATTCTCCCCGAAGATAGGAAAAAGCCTAACACCAACACCTAGTCGGACTACCCATAGTAAACAGTGAGTCTCTGATCCGGAGAATCGCAACCGTACCCACCGGGATGTCGTTGTAGTCCGGAGTAGTTTCTGTGTGACCGCATCCGGAAGGCCTTTCGGATGTCGTGAGAATCGATCTACGGCAGCAGCAATCAAATTACCAGTTAGCAGAGTAGGGAGAGTGGGGTTCGGTCACTATAAGTTCCGGACAGTGGGTGCCTAGGCACTTTAAGTCACAGGGCAGTGGGAAACCCAGCCACTTACACAAAACCGGGTCAGTGGACTTCGGCCACTCGCTTAAAAACTCCAGAAGACTCTCTGAGGAGGAACAGAGGCTAATCCAATCATCCTTCGGACGTCCGGAAAATTACTTTCCGGAAACCGTTGTACATAACCCGGATTCCGGAATTATCCGGATCCCACCTACGTAAGTAAAGACTATAGCTAACTCGTAACCGAATTGCTCTATTAAGTTAAGTAGTCCGGAGTATTGGGAAGAAGAACATTAGGTCTCTGTGGGAACGAAACCGGAGCGGTTACTCAGGAAAGCACTTAGTGACGAATGGGTGTAATCCGGAGGGATACTGTCTCTACAAACTGCAACACCATGTCAAAATCACCAAGTCCATCATGATCGACATGATGGCCATCATCATTTGCATCATCAGAATCATCTCCATTGCTTTCATCATCGGAATGCACGCCATTCAACTCAAGCCACTGGACAACCTCCTTTCCTCTTCGATGCCTAAGGAGCCTAGAATTGGTGTAAATATAAACGAGGTCCTCCGCCCGATTATGTTGTAGGCGATTGCGGGATTTGTTGTGAACATAAGAGTACATGCTCCAATTGCGTTCGCATGCCGAAGTAGAACATACTTGAGCAAGGATGCGTCTTGCTATAATCTGCAATTGCTTTGCCCCGCCTCCCATGGCATCCTACCATTCCTGGGGCGGTACATTCAAGACATTTGGTTGTATGGAATCTGCAAATGTCCCTCTGTTCTCAATGAAATCTTGGTACTGATTGACGACCAAACCTAGATCATCATCCCTTGTAACTAGGTTCCGAAGAACACCATTCAAGATTGGTCTCGCAAGCTCGTGCTTGTGCAACGAGGCCCATCCACGCAAAGAAGGATTCAACATAGCCCCCGCCCAATGAAGGTCAGTAATCATGAGCCTCCACCTTGCGTTAAAAGCATCTAATGCCCTTGTTGCCAAATCTTGTTCCAAGCAAAACGGGGCATTGCGAAATCCTTGAACATGGATCCCCAATTCATGCATGACCTTCCATGCATGACACATAGCGGGAGCATTGCCGTCAAACACACGAAGAGCACGTACCACCGGTAACACCATGTACTCAAAATTCACACAAACGTCCCAAAATCCATCCGAGCGTATAATGCAACGTGCATGTCGTAGTCTAGTGGTTCGTTATTCTCAAAATTAACCGAAATTAACCTTAAGTAAGCCCACCTTACCAGATCGTTTCCAGGGATTTTTATTGTGCATCAAACTCTTTAAATCATAACAACAAATCACACATAATACCTCGGCACATCCCGGAGGATGGCTTTCCCGGTACCTTAGTAACCGGTAACAAGTAACCATATGTGTTTCAGTTAAACTCTGTTGAGCGTCAGAGTAGATTTCCGGTAAGTTTTTACAGTGCCCGGAAAGTCACTGCCCTCCGTTCTCGCAGTCCAGAGGCCACAATATCCACAATCTAACCCTACACCTTGAAAGAGTTATAAAGGTCGCAGCCGGTTCACCGGTCTTCACAATCTATCGGGAACTTGTCCCGGTAAACCGATCACGCAAGCCCGGGTTCCAACTACAACCACACCTAATGAATCAAAGCAAGAAGATACAAGACTCACAACAAGTTAGTACTAAGCAAATCATATAAGCAAAACAACCTTCCACGGGGATCGTCGGAACTCATCCAGTGCAAGGGTAATAATCCCGGAATTCACCGGACTCAGGCTTAGCCGGGATGTCTCCCGGTGTACCGAGAGAAGGGGGATGTCATCCCCTACTTCCCACCAATCCGAACACTTCCCACTTAAGGGAGGCTATCATAAATAGCCGTGGGCTTCCCAGATCCCATCCGGGGAAGCAACTCTTCCCAGTCCCACCGGTGAAAAGTTTAGAGCACAAGTCCCGGACCTCACTCTACCTAACTAACCCGGATATCCTAGCCCCTCGGGATGTCTCTACTCACACTCAATCACTTAACACACAACAAGTCACAACCTTGCACACCTAGCAAAGACACACTAGGAGGACTCAACTCTCTTCCGGTCCACTCACACAAGCTCAACAAAGACTCTAGACACAAGCAATGAAGGCAAGACACGAGGAGATCAACAAAGAGAAGAGTACATAACACAAGAGCCCAAGGCTCTTAAGTACACAAAGGCCACTAGCTACCCTCCAAAACTAGATCCCCAAAAGGTGGAAATGGCATCTAAAGAGTGCACTAAAGTCAATAGCTACGCTTTAAAACTAGACCGCAAAAGGACGAAACGGCATCTAGGAGGTGCACTAAAGTCAGTAGCTACCCTCCAAAAGTAGCTCCACTAAAAGATAAAACGGCATCTAGATCCTAAAATCAAGGGTAGCCTAGTCACCGGCGGATTACCGGTAGACCGGTAAACTGGAAGACCAGTAGACCGGAAGACTCCCGGTCCGGCGGTCCCGGACCGGTGAACCTTTTCCTAACAAAAATAAGTAGCCGGAGAAACCACTCAAGTGGTAGTGACCGGGTGCGCAATGGGGCCCCATCGACATCACTACTCTCACCTTAGTGTGTAATTCTAGCAACTTAAAACGACTTCTCACCAACCGGTGAGGTAAATCAACACATAACATATAACAAAGACTCAACCGGAAGACTCTTCCGGTTGAGACGTATAGAGATTGTCACCATGTCTAGAAGTACCAACATGGTCAAGAGAATCCCCCGGGAGGTCGGATGTCTCAATCGGGAGGTCTACCGGTGGAGTGGCGGTGTCCATCGGAAGGTTGAGTGTATCTATAGATACATGCGGAGTCTCTTTAAGCTCGATTAGTATAGCCGCATAGGACTCCACCAAAGACTCCGAGGTTGAAGAAGGGAGGTCTACCGGTTCCTTCCCGGTAGAAGTTACCGGGAGGCTTCTTTTTCTCTCATAGACCTTCAAGCCCCACCTTTAGAAGATGGAGAATCCACCTAACTCACCGGAGAGCCATGTTGTCCCGGGTAGATAAAATCCTCAAAATGCCTGTACTTCCACCAGTCTCCCTATTAACTTGTCACAAACTCCGGTCCGGCCCGGAAACACAAGTCTACCGATCAGCCGGTAGACAACTCCGGAACACTTTGCTAGAGTATGTGGATATGGGTGTCTCACACATCTAGCAACATACTAACAACACAAGGTCACATATAATCGTAACGAGGAGAGGACTTTGGAGACAAGGACTTAGAAAGAGGTTCTTCCCGGTTGACCGGGAAGACCGGAAAAAAAATAGGAATTGTGGGCAAGACCTAAAATAATAGGAGGAGGGAGACAACTCAAGATAACAAGTTGCCACAAGGCTAGGACAATCGACAACAACTACACATGTAAACAACACAATGATGTCTAGATGAAGTCCCCGGGGGGGACTTTTTCTCTAGACCGGAGAGGATATTACCGGGGAGTCACCCCGGTAGACAAGAGAGGAAAAGACTCACAAACAAGAAATTCTCACAAACAAAAGAAACCCAACATAGGCAAGAGTCACCTTTGTTGTTGCACCCGCAACCTCCTTCTTTTGTCTCTTTTATCTTCTCGCTTCGGCCACAAATCTCCTCCACCTCCGCAAACCCTAAAATCTCCACCAAACCCTAGCTCGCGCACCTCTTCCACCAAACCTTAGCTCGCGCACCTCTTCCACCAAACCTTAGCTCGCGCACCTCTTCCATCAAACCCTAGCTCGCACACCTCTTTCACCAAACCCTAGCTCGCACACCTCTTTCACCAAACCTTAGCTCGCGCACCTCTTCCACCAAACCCTAGCTCGCGCACCTCTTCCACCAAACCCTAGCTCGCGCACCTCTTCCACCAAAGCCTAGCTCGCGCACCTCTTCCACCAAAGCCTAGCTCGCGCACCTCTTCCACCAAATCTCTTGCGCTACCTCCTCTTGAAACCTCCTCTTCTTGAAACCCTTATTGCATCTCCTTCTTTGCACTTCTTCAACTACTTCTTCAAATCCCAACTCCAAACAAAGACTAAATAGAGAGAGAGGAAGAACCTATGAGAGAGAGAGAACTAAATAGGGACATAGAGGAGAAAATTTGAGGGGGGAAAGATAAGATTTTAGAGAAGGAGGGAGAGAGAGGAGAGTTCCTGGAAGAGAAAATAGTTTCTGGAGAGAAGGGAAAATTTCGGGGAGAGAGAAGGTCCGCCAAGATGGCTGGAGATACCCGGGCTGCTGCCCGGGTGATACCCGGGCACCTGGGTCTCAGCCCATACCCGGGTTGGTACCCGAGCTAGTTCATACCCGGGTATGTATTTTTTATTTATTTTTATTTTTTTGGAATCTTTTTCTTTTCTTTTTCTTTTTCTTTTATCTTTTTCTTTTTTGTCTTTTCTTTTCTTTTTTCTACCACTACTACTAATTCAAACAAGAATTAGCATCTAGAAGAACTCAACTACTTCTAACTACCTTCTAAACTCAACTAGTTAATTTAGATTTAAGTGGTGATTTTAGACTTACGTCCCGGGATCTCTCCCAGGACTCTTTTGATATTGTTTCCCAGGACTTAAATTAGTGATTTTAAGACCCGATTTTATCACCACTATAAACCTAATTAACTACTTAAGCATTTCTCTATTTTCTCTATTGGCTATCTAATCTAATTTCACACAATACTAACTATTTTTCTAGTTAACTAATACTAAAAACCCTATTTTAACTAATTTTTTTGGTAGGGGCGACCAAGTGGGAGTTTTAGACTCCCACAATGCATAAAGGCCTTTTGCATGTGCCCTTGTATTTTGAGTCCGCAATCCCGCTAGAAAAGCATGCCATTCTTCATCAACCACCATTCGCTCCAATGTCTGGCGAACTTGGAAGAGGCGTTGTATCGTGAGAAAGTTTGTTGCAAACCGTGTCTCATTGGGCAAACGAATAGAAAGATCGGATGATAACCTTTGAAATATTGCTTGTGGGGCATGGTGGTTCTTGATGAATAAACAAACAACCCTTGCCTTTTTAACAATCCTTTGTACCCACGCTTCTTTGCCCCAATCTTCCAGTAAAAGATCCAAGCAATGGGCAGCGCATCCTTGAACATAGAGATGTGGAATTTCTTGCATGATGTCACGACATGCGGCCGCCATGATTGGAGCATTGTCCGTACATACTTAGACAACATTTGCATGTCCAACCATTTGCAGAAACGGTCGGATTTGAGAAGCAACATAAAAGTCATCTTTATAATTTCCCGATGTATCAATGGTGCCTATGAAAACATCCCCTTTTGTGCATGACTGAACAACATTTAGCAAAGGTCGGTTCTGAACGTTGTCCCAGCCATCACTACATATTGTAACGCCATACTTTGATATAGCATTACCCATGGCTACATTGACAGCCGTTTGTACATCAGTTTTTTTTTTTGTCAACAACTTCGTACATATGGCATTGTAGGTCGGTGGATGGTAGGTGGCCATTCGTGCGCGTGCAGTTTTCTGAACCGCTTTTACAAATGCAGGGTGCCTAATGATATTGAATGGAATGTTCGCTTCATAGAAAGCACTAGACCAAGCCTTGTCCAAGAGTTGCCTTTTGGAAATATTGAAGCCCTCAGGCAAGGTCGCTTGACGTAGCTCTCGAGGTTCCCTATCTAAGTGTACGGATTCCACGCCACGACTTCTTTGGGAGTTCTGAATCTGCTCCATGTCACCCACCACGGATTGTGTCAATAAGTGTTCCACTCCAATCCCATTCTCGTCATCAACACGTTGTTGGGGACAGGGTCCATCGTTGGCAGCATCAGGATGATTAGAAACAATCCCATCACAACCTTGAAACAACACACGCACATGTCGAGGCACCATGCTACACAGTAGGACGTCACGATCTAGATTACTAGGATGACGATACCCCATGTGCGGCAACATCCTATCGGCTCTATAAACCATGGAATGAGAACAAAACCGACACTTCACTTGTCGTGCTGCTTTTGAAGGAGCGTTGCCCATGTTTTCGTACCATAGATCCCATACAGAATTCCGACACAGCATAGCGTCGCACAAGGTTGTCTACATAGACGGACAGGGGCCCAAAGACAGGGGACGGACAGACAGTAGGACGGACGGACAGGACGAACAACACTTTTTCGCAGACAGTTGCGTGTAAAAAAAAATTACAAACCCTAAATCTATTTTTCAACTTATCCCCTGGTAAAACACCTGTGCACGACATGTCAAACGACATTCCACGTCACATCAAGGGGCGGGCGCGTGCCTTCGGACCGCGCGCGCAGCATTTGGGGCCGGGCGCGTACCAATCTTGACCGGGCTCGTACATGTAGGGCCGGGCGCGTTCTAATTAGGGCCGGGCGCGTATGATTTAGGGTCGGGCGCGTGCATACAAGGTCGGGGGCATACCCCTAAGGCCCTTGCGCGTGCATTTCAGGGCCGGGCGCGTTGCACTCTGGGCCGGGCGCGTACCATCAACGTCGGGCGCGTACCGTTAAGGGGCGGGCGCGCAGCGTCACGGGCCTGGTGTGAGCCAAATAAACCGCCCCTAATGGGTGGCTTATCTTGAACACAAGACCCTACATATGGGATGCAGCTCCTTGTGCAAACATACTTTAACCATTCATACAAGCATGATGACCCAAGGCGTGGTCACTTAAGAGGGTTCGTTAATAATTAGTGATGTGATGGCTGAATTGAGCCTTAGGTTGAATCCAACCTTTAGACAAGCGTAAATTCCGCCTCAAAGCTTTGTTTCCAATGTTTTAAAGCTCCATTAGGCTCAATTTTGCCTTGTGAACTTGATTAGCACCTTAACCACCAATTCCAGGCCCAAGTGCGACCCTAACAGCAGCAACCAGCAGACATGCTCCTCTTTTTATGTTAAAAGTTTAATTCTTCATTATCTTCGTGATTATGACTCCGTTTTTTACGTTTGTTTTTTTGAATTCTTATTAGTTTTTCTTGCTTAACACGATGGCAGCCTTCAATTGATCATTTGACTCGACCCTGGACCTCCCAGCCAGCGACCAGCAGTGCACCTTCAACATATGACTTTATTCAAGATCATGCACCACATTCCTATGCATGTATCACATTCATTCACACAAGAATCCACCCCAGCCTTACTAAGAGTGAGCCTCCAGCTGTGTTCACTTACTAATGGCGCTCTAATCGGTTATTTAGTTGAATATATAGCAAACCCTAATTCTACCGAAAAATTGGCAGCGCTTCCGCGTGGTTTTTGTATTTAGAAAATTAGGGTTCAAGTCATACACATGAAATTGAAGAGGTTCGAGGGAGAAAAGAAAAGGGGCTCCCTAAGTTAATTCGGTTCACCCTCCATCCTTAGCCTTCGACTTGCTTGGTCAGCTCGTGATCTTGCTCCTCTTGTTCAACTCGTGATTTTGCTCCTCATGTTCAGCTCGTGATCTTGCTCCTCTTGTTGGTGCACTTCACTCCGCAGCCCGTATCTTCGTCGTCACAGCTCCGATCCGCACGTGTTTGAGCTTGTTGAAAAGCCAACGTTCTAATCTATTTACTTCTAAAATCTTAGCCCGATTGGACAAGAACTCCGCTACTGACGAGGGAAAACCTGAGGCCGTATGAGATCCGCCACCGATCCTCCAGCTAGTCGTCCTCACTCTGCCACCCGTATCTTCGTCGTCACAGCTCCGATCCGTGTGTTCTTGAGCTTGTTGAAAAGCCAACGTTCTAATCTATCTACTCCTAAACTCTTAGCCCGATTGGACAAGAACTCCGCTACTGACAAGGGAAAACCTGAGGCCGTATGAGATCCGCCACCGATCCTCCAGTTGGTCGTCCTCCTTCTGCCGCCCATATCTTCGTCGTCACAGCTCCGATCCGTGTGTTCTTGAGCTTGTTGAAAAGCCAACGTTCTAATCTATGTACTCCTAAACTCTTAGCCCGATTGGACAAGAACTCCGCTACTGACAAGGGAAAACCTGAGGCCGTATGAGATCCGCCACCGATCCTCCAGCTGGTCGTCCTCACTCTGCCGCCCGTATCTTCGTCGTCACAGCTCCGATCCGTGTGTTCTTGGGCTTGTTGGAAAGCTAACGTTCTAATCTATCTACTCCTAAAATCTTAGCCTGATTGGACAAGAACTCCGCTACTGACGAGGGAAAACCTGAGGCCGTATGAGATCCGCCACCGATCCTCCAGCTGGTCGTCCTCACTCCGCCGCCCGTATCTTCGTCGTCACAGCTCCGATCCGCGTGTTCTTGAGCTTGTTGAAAAGCCAACTTTCTAATCTATCTACACTCCTATTTTCGCAACGATTGAATCACATTTTTGCCCACAGGAGGGGGAAATCTGAACCCTACCTCTCTCTCTCCTTCCACACACCTCTCTCGGTTTCCTAGCTCCTACCACACACCTCTCTCACTCCTACCTCCCACCCTTCGAATGAGCGCCCTCCAAGGGGGTAACCCCAAGACCCTTGCTCCCTTCTTTGTTCCCAAAGTCGTTCCCTTCGTCGTTCACAGCCGCCATTTTGGGTGGGCACATTAATGGCCACACTAAACAATAGTAACTAAAAAGCTAATAAATCACTAGCCACCCTTGCATTCAACACAAGTGGGTGTCCCACTTACCAAGGAATATCTAAATCTAAACTTTGACTCCATGCCACATGTGTGTGCATGATCTCAATAAGTGAGCTATTAGCTAATTTTCAAAGGTGCAAAAAACTAATTTAACCTACCTAAATTGAATTCCCCTTGCTTGGGGTAATTCCTAATTTACTTAGTGATTGATGAGGATTCTTTTCCACTTCTTTTTGGACCCTTTCGACTATTTTTTTAAGGGCTTTTAACGCCCCATTCTTTTTTCTTTTCTCCTCACCATCCTCCTTCTCCCATTTTTTTGGTTTCGTGATTTCTTCATCGTGACCGAATATGGTCTACAACTCGATAGGAGGTAAATTCTTCTCCACCACTACTCATTTTAATTCTTTTCTAATTTTCTTTTGTTTTTTTCCCTTCTCTCTTTGCTTTTCTTTTCTGGTTTATTCCCTTTTTTTTCTTCCTTTTTGGCTAACTACATAAATTCCGCGATTGCCCATAAATGGCTCCTCTTTTAGTGAGGGGAAAGGCCACTTGGCCATTTTAATCAAAAAACCACGAGCTAGTCGATGGGATAACCCATTTTCACCACTCATTAGCCTTAATGGACCCGACGTAAGGTCCATTCATCACCGTGAGCCGTTTTTGCTGCTCACACCTGGCGCGTTCCATTGTAGGTCGCGCGCGCACCTGTCTATCGAGCGCGCCCGATTAGGGGCCGGGCGCGCGCGATCGAACACTGCATCTGTCCCTCAAAAGGGCTGAGGTTTAGAGAATGTGAAAGAATTCAATTATACTAGGGTGCTCTAACATTAAAATTATTTATTTCAATGTGGTGCTTTCATGAATGGGCACTCTCAACACCAAGTACATATTTTAAAACCGCGGTGCTATTGTACCATGCTATCACCACACCACTAGAGTCACTTTTAACTTGTAGTACCCTCATGTCCGTCATCTTTTAATCATCTGAGCTTGAGGATTCTTCATTGTGTTTTCGCTTTCGTTTTGATCGTCGAACATTTTGGGGAAGAGAAAGCCCGCGAAGCACCACCGTATTGTCGCCAGGTACCTCATCACAATCCTCATCGTCTGCATCATCGCCCGATGATGAGAAGTTCTCCGCTGCATTTTCCAAGACTGGTGCCACGTACTCCTCAATCTCCGAGGCCAAGTTTCGTAATTGTAGCTCGGCTCCAGTAGTTGATGCGGCGTTCACAAGTCGTTTTACTCGGATATTCTTCCTTTTGTCTGTTACTCCATCCATGTTTTTGGAGCGGTTGCCTTTGGCCCCGGCCCCCAATGACTCTCTCCGAGGTTCGACCTCGCCAAGGTCCCGTGAAGAAAGGGAGAGTACCATTGTTCTCGCCCCTCCGTGTCCCTAAATGGCTGCTCATAGTAGAGGATCCAACCCTCGCGAAGGGAAGTTGTGGGGTTAGTATCGCGCGCTCCACACCACCATTTGGGCCGAGTGCGCTACGGTGGACGGGTGGCCAAACTATTGTTGAAGAGGTCTTTTTCTTTACACGTAAAAGAGTTCTTCCGATCGATGCGGTACTTTGATCACGTGGCCGCCGAAACAAATCTTGTAGTGGCATGTCTTCCTCTGAGTCCGGTTCTATTGCTTGAGGAAAAACCGGAGAGCTTCTCACAACTTCAATGGACCCCGTGGTGGCCATTGACTCATGGGATTCATTATCGTTTCCACCACTACTCACTTCGTTTCCATCGTGAGGAAATGTATCGTTTGCTGCAATGCCAATGCCATGACCGTCGAGTTCAGGGCCATCGCCACTCGAAGGGCCCGAGGCGCTAGAGCCGTTTGAGTTCATAGACTGATTCTCCGAGATGTTGTCATCTCTATCAAGATTGCCCTCCAATGCCGACCCATTTTCGTCTGCCCTAGCTTCTTGGGCACGGTCTTCACCCAATAATTCTACTATAGTATGGACTGCCGCTGTGTCGACATCATCAAACACAAAAGGATCCACTAGGTCACTGTGGACGTTGTGAAAATGGTCATGTAGTGCATCTCCACCGTGCTTGTTGTTTGCAGAGTTGTCCCTAGGTGGGCTATGATCAGACACAGGGTTGTTGTCACCGGCAAGGTCTTCCCAATCGCCGCCTATCCAGTTATAACCCTCATCATCCGACTCCAAACCCTCGTCCTCTGTGTTTGAAGGAAGTCCTCCATCTGGATCAGACTCCTCCGAATGCACATTCTCCTCATACCATCGAATTGGGTCTGGACGAGCACGTTCTCGGTGAAATCGACTATTCGTGTAGATGTAAACCAAATCTTCCGCTTTCTGCACTCCCAAGCGATTTCGGCTCTTACTATGCACGAACGAATACATGCTCCAATTACGCTCACATGACGAGGCCGAGCAGGTTTGTGCTAGTATACGCTTTGCAATGATAGGCAATGATTGCCCGCCCACGCGGTTCCACCATTGGTGAGGCAAGAGGTTGCTGTTTTCAATTTCCCCAGCTTCCTCCGGTGAATATGGGCCTCGCAATTCTTCATACTCCGTGATTTCGAGCATTACTGCTGATAAAGACACTGCGAGTGGACCACAGAGCGTCATAACAACCTTGTTTAGGGCCCTTTTGGCCTCACCATTGTTTTGAATTTGCAAGTTATTGGCTAGATAAGGATTCAACAAAGCCCCTGCATAATGGAGATCTGTTGTCATCATCTCCCAACGCCGTAGGAATGATCCTTCAAGGCGAGTTGCAATTCCGTCAAGCATGTTGAATGGCGCATTGCGCAACTTGAATACATGCTCCTTTAGCTTGTTCATGGTTACCCAAGCAATTCCCATTGCCGGAGTGTCACCATCAAAAGTCCGCAATGCCTTTAGTACTGGTGCCACTACAAATTCAAAGTTAGTGCACCGATGCCAAAAAGTCTCGTCTAGAACGGTGGCTCGCACCTGCGATGCCTTCGCATGGGCACGGTGCCCGTTTTGCCTATCGAAAAGAGAGGATACGTAGGATATCCATGCTAGGTCTATCACAACCATCTCCAGGGCATTCTTCACTTCCAATAGACGATGGATCATTATGTAATTGCATGCAAACCTTGTTGCTGTTGGCCACAACAGAGACAATTATGGCAAAAACCGACGAAAAAGGGCCATGGGCACATGGTGGTTCCGGATATACAATGCAATCTGTTTCGCCTTCTGGACGAGGTCTGCAAACATGCCTTCCTTCCCCCAGTCCTCGAAGAGGAGGTCCAAAATATGTGCACAACACCCTTGAGTATATATGTGCGGGTACTCATCGTTGACCTTCTTCATTGGCCCCAACATGTTTGAAGCATTATCGGTGCACACTTGGACCACATTCAATGGTCCAACCTTACGGATAAAACTTTTCAATTGGTCCCCTATATATGCCGTAGATTTCTTCATACCCGTGGTGTCTATAGACCCCAAGAAGATATCACCCATTGAACATACGAGCATGATATTCATGAGAGGGCGACGTGTAACATTGTCCCACCCGTCCGAGCATATTGTTGCCCCATACTTGGCAATATCTACGCCGGTCTTCTTGTCCACAAGGTCTTTCACTTTTTTTTTTAGAGGCTCGATGTATGTCGTCCTCGTGGCATTGTACGACGGCGGTGTATAATCGAAACCCGCCTTTGACGTTGCGAGGGTGGCCTTGATGAAGGCCAGATGTCTAACCACGTTGAATGCAACGTTGGCTTCATAAAAAAATTGTGCCCATAATTCGTCCAATTCTTTTTCGTTTTTCTATTTGGTAAGCCTCTGGAAAGCTCCGTTGTCGTACAGATCTTGGTGTTGATGATGCAGCTTGGCTTAGAGGATTCGTGGACTGCGTGTTCTCCTCATTTCGAGTTTCCAAGAAACTACCTTGTTGGATGGATTGGCTAGAACAAGGTTCAGTGGAACATGTTGCTAGTGCGCTAGGAAGGCCAACGATCTCCGCCTCGGTCATCCTAGTAGGAATAATATTCGCGCATCTTTTAAAACGGGCCTTAATAGCTGTTGGGGCCTTAGTGCACGAGGTCTTCGTCCATTGTGGATATCCATAGTGTGACATGTACCTCCCACATTTGTATGCGAACGTGTAATTGCACCAAACACATGTCACTTGATCCTTCTTGTTAAATGTGTACCATGGAGCCCACTCCTTCGTTTGAGCCCTTTGTTGAGACGACATCACAATAAAATTGGCGCGCAATGTTGTGCCAAAGAGAATCCGCCAAAAGTAATAGGAAATTGTGTGTGCATAGAAAATGTTGACCCGAAGGTCACTCACAAAGTTGTAGATTCATGCAAGGAGCCCAATAAGGAGTTCCAGGACACGAAGACAAGGATGTGAGGTGAGTCAAGCACATCACATATAGTTCTTATATAGTGCTGGAGCAAGAGCATTTGGAGCCGGGCGCGCACAAGGGTGGCCTGGCGCATTCTCTATGTGGCCGGGCACGCACGCTATTGGCCGGGCGCGCACGCTATGGGCCGAACGCGCACGCCGTCGGCCGGGCGCGCACGCTGTGAGTCGGGCGCGCACAATGTTGGGGCATGCGCACTAATTCGACGATATATTGAAACATTGCAACACTTAACATTTTGATATGTAAAACATCTCATAAAAATCCACTCAATATACATGATGCCACTCAATTTACAAGGTTTTATTCAATTTACAAAATATTGCTCAATATTAAATGGCAGTTACAAAATTGTAGAAAACTCTTGTTCCAAAACAATTCAACATTGCTCTATGTACATTTCTCGCACTGTTCTAGTTCTAGAATCCCTTAAAGCCAGTAAAAAATGAAAGAAGATTGTCTTTCTCCTGAACTCGTGCCTTCAAGTTTTGAATTTCTTCAAGACATTTTGCAACTTCATTAGCCTTCTCATCGAGCTCTTCTCCTAGATCCTCAATTATGTTCAAGCTTTCTTTGAGTCGCTTCACAACTCAAAGATAATCGTCACGACTCACCCAATCACCCTCCGTAGACTTTTTTTATTATCCACGCCCTCCTCAGGTACCGCATCCGTCTTCGTGGCATCTTCGTCTTGTTGTGAAACCGACGGTTTAGGGTTCGACGCTGATATGATGGACAATTCTTGTTGCCTACGCAGAGATTGATGACATCTACTATCCGAGTCGGATGATGAAGACGCGGACCACTCGATTGTTTGATTCGAAGGTTCAACTTCCATGGTTTTCCCGAGACCTTCTCCTGGAAACTTCCACACAAACGGTATTGTTAATCCAATGACTGGTGCCATCTTGGAGTGTGTTTGGATTTCCATTGTCCTCCAATCAACCGGTACGCCAAGTACCACCTCTGCGTAAACCATCCGTAAAATTGAAATGTTTACCGAATTGCGGCTCAATTCGCCTCGTCGTAAATGTGCTGGTACGCTGGGATACAACGCTCCTTGAAGAACTCATTGGTGCAGTACCCCAAGTTGGCCCTGTTTGTACGTCGCATTAGAGAATACCGCGAATATGGCCAGAGGTGCCCCAAATGACACCATCCAATGTATTTTGCACATTGTGCAAATGTCCATGGAGTTGGAACTGACTCCCAACCAGAAAATACCTTCATCTTCTCATCCATCAACACGTGAAGGCGCTTCTTCTGCTTTGAGCGTGCGTGACAAAAATCATGTTGTCGCTTTCCGTGGGGACTGCTAGTGGTAGATGGTTGTCCAGAATCCATGGTGACGAGGTGGAGGAATACGAAGGTGGAAAAATACAAAGGTGTCAATAGACACCGTAAAATACTTCCCAAAAGTGCCAAGCAAGCAGCCGCCACGTGGCAGTTGCAGGCCAAAGCGCCTAGGAAGTGGGGTTCATAACTTTGAAATCTCATATTTATAGTAAATTAGTGACCTATGGCGGGTGCATACGACCAAGAGGCGCGCGTACGCTGGAGGGCTGCGCGCGAATGCTGGAGGGCTGTGCGCGTACGCGAGAAGGGTGTGCCTTGAACTTGTGCCTTGAACTCGATATTCAATACTTCTACTTACTTATAACCTAGTGCCTTGAATTTATACTTACTTCTACAATACTTATACTTTCACATACAATACTTAATACTTATACTTACTTATATAATACTGATACTTACTTAGGCACACAATACTTATGCTTAGTTGATGATTTTTTGGGGAGAGTTAATACCTTCAATTAGCATGCTCAATGATTTGTTCCGCAAACTTATACTCATATTAAGATATAATATGGATAATTTGTATGGTAGAATGCCATCTCTTATCATTTGGAAGGCCGTTGCAATTAGTTACATATAATTCAACCAAGAATAATAATGTTGCATTAATATTGGGGATTTTGTTACCTCCCAAATCATTTATTATGCAAGAAAGTAACATGATTTTTATTGTTTAGTCTTATGATTGACATGTTTGAGACAAAAATTTAAGTTTTATTCTTCAACAGATGATATAAACTCCACTACAAAAAAATTCTCGATGATACTATAGACTATTGTAGTCGGTTATCAATTATTAGACCAAAGTGAATTTAATTTATTGACTGGGGTGCATGAAGTTGTACAACCATGGAAGATCATAACACATTCATCAAATATATAATTTAAACGTATACAAGACTGTATAGAACATTCACTTTATTACATTGTACAAATTAAAAAACATGCTGAACCATACAAACTTGATTAACGTCAAAGATAAACAATATTGTTTTGAACTAAAGCCATTTACAAATGAAGTGCAATTTACAAAATTCACAAGGTCTATGATTTCAAAATGTTATAAAATTGCCCGTTTATCATTCATGGCACTACTTCCATTGCTATCAAATTCTACGACTTTAAAGTAAACACCAACTTCGCGTATTCCTGGATTTGATTGTCCTTTTCTAGGAGTACAGCGCGTAATTTTTGAAGTTCTTCTTTGTTGCGGTTGGCTTCTTCTCCAGATTCTTGTTTTCCTATAAACTCTGCTAATATTTAGCAAGAAGTTGAAGATGAGCCTCTCGTCCAATTGGAACATCATCAGAAGAATCTAGGTTTTCATTGATGTTCTCATATGCAACCGCATCCATCTCAGTTTGATATTCTTCCTTGCCGGAATCTTCTCCAATTGTCGGTGTTTCTTGGAGGGCAGAATCTAGACAATGGCATTTAATAAAGCCCTCAATCTCCTTGCGAATAGATGGGTCGCATCCAGTGTCCGAGTCGTCACTAGAAGTGTCAGACCACACGACTTCCTCGTTTGGAACTTCAACCTCCTTCGCTTTTTTTCCTAGAGCTTCGCCCGGAAACTTGAGCTCTATTGGTAGTGACGCCGTGGATACTGGTGTTATCTTGGAGTTTGGTTGTATTTCCATCGTCCTCCAATCGACTACTACTCCGAGTATAATCTCAGCATACACCATACGTAAAATGGATAGATTCACCTCGTTTCGGTGAACCTTTGTCGTGTTGTAGTTGTGCTGGTACGCTTGGATGCACCGTTCTTTGAATACTTCATTGGTGCAATAATTTAAATTACCCTTGTCGTATTTCCGAAGTTGCGAATACTGCGAATGCGGCCACATTCGTCCCAAATGACACCAGGCAATGTACTTTGCACACTATGTAAATGTCCATGGGTTTGGTACATCTCCCCAGCCTCGAAATGCCTTCAACTCACCATCGATGAATATGTGAATGCGTTTCTTTCGCTTGTGGTTGCGTACTTGTCTCGCATCACGCTCTCGTTTCTTTATTTTCTTCTCGGAAGCCCGAATCTCAAAAGGCCCACTTGAGTCCATGCTTGAAACTAGCGTGAAGGGGCATTGGGAGTAAAAGGGTGTCAATAGACAC
>OZ020522.1:25397027-25493308 GCA_963971425.1 Bryoerythrophyllum caledonicum | reverse complement strand
AGCCTAAGATGTGAGTCCAAAGTCACGGCACGTATTATTCGTCAGATATTCGTTGTCAATCTTCTTGAATTCTATTGCCATTTGCCTCGCACGGTCAACACTCAAGATGGCATGCCACCTTCCATTGATAGTACTGCTCGCCCACCGATCTAATCCTTTTTCGAAGGATGTCGTTTGTAGTGCGAAGCTGAATAAGTTCCGTGCTTGGATTAGCTGGGGAAAATGAAAGAGAATCCCCGATGCCGATGGAATCTACGAAAGGCTGTGCTGCTACAGTCGGCGGCGGTAGAAAAACCAACGGACGACTAGCGAAGCGGTGACACGGAGGTCTTGTCGGGGTCTCTAGCAAGCAGCTAGTAATGTTGCCAATAACATTGGCGATCATTGTCTCGTCCACATCTCGAGCAACTTCGCCAATATCAGCCTGGCTGGCAACACGTTCTCGACGCAACTCTTCTATTTTGGCTGCTTGCTTGGTGATAATATCATCCTTTTCACTGGATTGCAGCTTGAGGTTTTCAATTTCTTCTTGGAGACGTTGAATCATCTCATCCTTCAAGCTAATAGTGTCCAATAACTCCTGGTGAGCATCGACGGTCGTACTTCCGGACCCTGATGCTACATGCTTGGAGTTGGAAGTGGTGACTACGACATCCATCATTGGCATTTCATCCACAACATGGATGGGTTCTTCATCTCCAACACCCTCAAGCCTCGCGGCGGGTTCATCATCGCCAACAAGATTTACGATTGGTAAATCTACTTGGCCAGCTTCTTGAACCATCAGACGTCCTGCTTGATGGAGCTTCACTCGTTGCCGCTTTTTTCGTGACGCACGCGCTACTAGAGAAGTCGATGAACGCCGACCTACACGTCCATCTGAGTCCGAATCCGGTGATGAATCTGACTCTGCTGGAGCTACTTCTTCTGGGCCATCCGTTTTCTGTGGCCCTAGTGCCGTAAAAGGAAACACTGGATGTTGCTCCCTAGGCACATCAGCATGCATCCAGACCCTCGGCATTTTGGGAGTTTTCCGCACAGCCCTCCAATCCACTCGCTTATTGAGAACGACCTCCGCATATACCATGCAAGTGAGATTAGAAGGGACAATCATTGCAGGGCATGAATTCGAGCTCGTATAAGTATTGGTGAACTTGGAGGGCACGAGCTCGAAACGCCTCATTGATGCAATACTTCAAATTTGCCTTGTTTGCGCGACGATTTATTAAATGGCAATGTGGAGGAAACATCTTCGACAAATGGCACCACTCGATGTAATCCTCGCAAGTGACAGACGACCACGGCGATGACTCATCTTGCCAACCCACAAATGCAATCTTCGCTGGATTGTTGAACACGTGCATCCGCTTCTTCTGGAGCTTCTCGTGCCTCGCCCTATCTCTGTCTTTCTCCCTCTTCCTCTGCGCGGTGGACATTGGTGGCTGTTGTTGGGCATCCGGCTCACTCTCACTCTCCATAGCCGAACACTGTAAAAAAATCTACCAAAATGTTTGTTAACTACGCTAAGCTCTATCGGAAAAAAAACTAACATAAATCACCACCTTGGATTTCAAAATAATCCAAGGTAGCGATGTTAATTAATTAGAACGGTGATCGATGTGGTGATGCAATACGTCGTATGGATGTGTGCAAATCTGGAGCCCCAATTGAAGATCACGCAATCAGCCACCTTAAAAAGATAGCTGAAGGCCACGATTTCCAATTGGAGTTTGTGAGATGGGCTGGACGCGCGCGACTATTTATACTAGTGGGCCGGGCGCGCACGCCGCATGGGGAACGCGCGCATGCCGTATGGGGACCGGGCGCATACGCTGGGGTCTGGCGCATACGTTTCGGGGTCTCGGGCCTAGGGTTTGGGGCCTCGCGCGTAGGATCCACGGTTGGGCGCGTGGACATTAGGGTCGGGTGCGAACGGGATCGGACTGGCCGCGTGCGGGAACGGGCTCTATCCAGGCGGGAACAGGCTCTATTCGTGGGGGTACATGCTCTATTCGTGGGGGAACACGCTCTATTCGTGGGGAAAAAGCTCTATTCGCTGGAGGGCTGGGTGCGTTCTCTGGAGGGCCGGGCGCATTCTCTGGAGGGCCGGGCACGTTCTCTGGAGGGCCGGGCGCATACGCTGGAGGGCCGGGCGCGTTCGCTGGAGGGCCGGGTGCGTACGCTGGAGGGCCGGGCGCGTTCTCTGGAAGGCCGGGCGCGTGGCATCTTGGGCCGGGCGCGTTCACTGGAGGGCCAGGCGCGTACGCTGGAGGGCCGAGCGCGTGGCGTCTTCACTAGTACAAAACAGGGGAAAAAAACCGCACTCAATTCGAAGATGCGGTTCGTTTGACCACGTTGTCGGAACAGTTATCACTATTCCTAAATCGGGTTGTCCCAACGTTTTTGGCCATAACTCCCTCATTTTGAAGAGTATTTGGACGTGTAATATACCGTTGAAAGCGTGGTTTTAAGACGCTTCCAACGGTATATTAAACGTCCAAAAACTCCCAAAAATGAGGGAGTTATGGCCAAAAACGTCGGGACAGCCCAATTTAGGAACAGTGATAACTGTTCCGACAGCCTGGTCAAACGAACCGCAACTCCGAATCAAGTGCGGTTTTTTTTTCCCTATTTTGTACTAGTGCTTGGTCAAGCGCATGTAGACGCGCATGCGCGGCCAGGGTTTTCCATTTCACTATAAATGGAACAGATTCTAATATCAATCACATAGGCTCCTCTCAAGTGGCTCCTTGTCCTAGTACTATTTGTACTTTGCTAGGAACTAAAAGGGGGGCCACCACACATTGGGTCCGGGGGAGGTTTTGATTTTTTTTATTAAATTATAGTTTGTGTAGGGTTGTGATTATTGCAATGGCCACTGATCGTAATACTGGGAAGCGGCCCGCGTATGTTGATTTAGATGCTCCAGATGCATCGGAGCTTCCACCTACTAGCGTTGTGGAGTCGATCCGCAATCCTTCCGATGCACCGAAGGCACCGTCGAAGAGGGCGAAGCAAAAAATGTCTGCGCACGAGAAGGATGCCGGTTATCCACCAAAGGAGTATACCGCATTTCTTCGAGGTGTGGCAATACAATACTACCGTCGATGGTGTGAAACTGACGTGGTGCGATTTCGTCAAGTTTATTTGGAAAAGAGAGAGCCCGGAATCATGTGCTTACAGGCCGACCTCCAGTCGAAATTCGAGCGCGCTCTGGAGAGTTCTGAATCGTTCAAGGATGCATATGGCATGTATCACTATGCCTCATTCATGGAGAGAGTAATCACTCAATGTACGAGTAATGCATCGCATGTATTTGATTGTGAGGTGAAAAAACCTCGCGGGGGCCAGCATCAACCATGAGACTTGGAACTCCACAAGTTCCTCGAAGGTGTGAAGACCACCATCGGCAGGTTTTCAAGCTCTCGTACGAGAGGTATGCCTTGGAATGAACAAGCGATGAAGTCAGCCATGGAGGCACATATGTTGCACAGCGTGCAATTTCTTCCAGAAGATATCGGAGTTCATGGACTTTCCGGATATGACGCCGTTGGTGGATACGGAAAGGTTCGGAAGGTCCGCATCGTGGGTGTGCGAGCCATTTCGGCATACATGGAGTTTGCCGGGAAAATGCCAACGACGTCTCATCCGAAGGAGAAATTTAGACAACGGTCTCACGAGGCCATGATATGTCATGTTGCACACCCAGGAGTTATAAAGTTTTGGGCGGTGAATACAAAGAATATGGAGGCGTAGACATTGTGGTGGAATGGTGGTAGTTGGGCCCATTTTAAAACCGTCGATTCAAAGGCAAATCCGGCGGCTTCGAGCAACTCAATCCTTTCAGCTCCATATATTTCGGCGGAGGATACAACACAAATCTTAGCCTTCCGGAAGAATAGAGCAAGACTTGCAAGGGCTTTGATGTGCACCATGGCCCAAGTCCACAAGGCAAATGTCATTCACAATGACATCGCTCCCACAAACGTGCTTCTCCACTTTCCTCCAGAGAAACCAGGATCCGTCTTCATAGGCGTTTGTGATTGGGGAATTGCGAGCCGAGTATCACTCGAAGAGCCATCAAAATATGGATTTTGGACAGACACGGAGCTGGACAATCAACGCCGTAGACGACATTGGGTAGCTCCAGAGTTGTTTTACAAATTCGGCCCACAAGATTCGGAAACGGCATTGGATGTGATGCAACGGCGACACCAATACACCCAGCTCGCCGATTCGTACTCTGTTGGGTGGATGGCTGGAGCGATTTGGGAGAAAGAATCTAACTCAACATTCTTCAAATCAACCGTCAACTACGCAGTTTTTCAAGTGAAGATCGAGAAATTATCGGACCGAGATCCCCTCAAACGTCCAACACTTTCCAAAGTGGTTGACGAGCTAATGGCTAAACCATTCAACTTTGAAGTTCCGGACGCTTGCTTCCGCTATGAGATATAGATATTTTGACTTAGCGTATTGATAGTGAAGGTTTCAATTGTTGATCATTTTGCAATACGTACTAGCATTGTGATGTAACTGTGCTTTTTGCCCATCTCGTGATAAATAAAAGATTAACATTTTTCATACACATTGCGATATGAAGCTCATGCATGTTAAGAAGTGAGAGAGCGCGCGCGACCCCTAAATTCTATACCCATACGCGCGCGACCCCAAAGGCCACGCGCTAGGCCCAGCCCCCTCCACGAACGCGCCCAGTCCTCCCCCACGAACGCGCGCAGCCCCTCTACGAACGCGCGCGACCTTGGCCGGACGCTCTAGCCCCAGGCTCCAAGTATGCGCCCGGTCCTTCACCGCGCGCGCTCGGACACTTGCGTTACGCGCGCAGTCCTCCCTGCACGCGCCTAGCCCCTCACAGTACGCACCCGGTCCACCCCTGTACGCGCCCGGCCCAACACGGTACGCGTCCGGTCCTCCCCTATATGCGCCCGGCCCCTTCAGTGCGCGCCCAACCCATATTCGCATGCGCCCGACCCCTTCAGTATGCGCCCGGCCCATCTCCGTACGCGCCCGACCCCTTCAGGCGCCCGCCCCCTGTCCGCACGCGCGCGACCCTGTTGACGACGTGTCAGCCACGTAGTCGCCTTCGTGGCAGTGGGTAAATTGATTTACCTCGAGTCATGGTCAAACTAGGGTTGACCCTTATCGGACGGACAGCAGCCTCTATCGAACGGACATCCGGACGAACAGCAGCCTCTATCGGACAGACACTACCAGACGAACGGACGGCCGATCAACCCTGGCGTCGCACGTGATTCAGAGCCAACTAGGGGTCAGCAATTCCCTCCTCAGCAATGGGATTTTGAGCAATGCATTCTTGTACAAAGAATCCAAGGTCTTGAAAGCCACTATGCAGGATTAAGCACCATTGCCTTGGAACGGCACTACTTTATACTGAAATTCAAATGGAGCAAGCGACGTAGCAGCGGATGTAGCCGCGGACAGCCCTGGACAGCAGACTAGCAGACAGCCCTGCTAGGCTGCTAGTCTGCGTCGTAGTCTGCTAGCAGCGGACGTAGCCGCGGACAGCCCCGGACAGCCCGCGGACTACAAGCAACACCGGTTCGGACTGGCCGCGGAGTGAACGCGGAACGGCCGCGAACTGAGCGCGGAATGGCTGCGGACGGACCGCGGAATGGCCGCGGACAACCTTCGATAACGGAGCGAGGCGCAGATTGGCGCGGACATTCCTTCAACCCATGCTGAAAATTACTACGACATGAATTTACCGCAGTTGATGACAACTCTGCACATGTGGCATGCAGATTCTTTTCTGAATCCAACGTGTCTCTCGAAAAATAATGTGAAAATTGTGTTTTCTGCCGTCAAAATGGCCCCGTCACAGTAAAGTCACGATCCGTCACAATGTCATGCCGTCATTGTGTCGTGACATCCTGACATTGTGACGGAAATTGTCCCCGTCACGACACAATAGACAACCCTGAGAAGGTCATTAATGGAAGAAGGAAAAGGCGGTAGGGAACCACCTTGGGAACACAAGGGGAGCAAGGGCTTGGGGGTTACCCCCTGGAGAGAGGCTCATTCGGAACAGAGGGGGGTAGCAGAGAGTGGACTGAGGAGAGAAAAGAAGACAACCGGAAGCCCCGGCCAAGAAGAGGACGAGCTGAAGAAGGCGATCACAGCAAGGCGAGGAAGAACACGAAGATCACGAGCAGAAGAGGACGAGCTGAAGAAGGCGATCACAGCAAGGCGAGGAAGAACACGAAGATCACGAGCAGAGTATCACGAGCCCGATCACAGAGAAGACACCAAAGGCAGAGGGTGAATGGAGCGGAATCAGGGAGCCTCCTCCCTCTCTCTAATTGATTCACTATCCCCTTGATTGCATGTAGAGAAGGAACCCTAATTTTTTCTAGTAACACAAATTGTGCGGAAACGCTGCCCAATTTTCAATAGAATTAGGGTTTTCTATCAACCTAACAAAACAACCGGTTTTAATATAAAACATTAAGCAAACGTAGCTGGAGGTGCATGTATGGTATGATGTTTGAGTAGGACTCCTTGTGTAAATATACATGATATGCACGTGATGTATGGTGCATGGTTTTGAATAAACGTATAAGTTGAGTGTTGCACTGCTGATTGTTGGGTTGTGAGTCCAAGGTTAAGTCGGATGGGTAATTGAATTCTTCCATTGCGTTAAGCACAAAAAAATAATAAGGATACACAAAAAACAAACATAAAAAACGGAGTTATAACCGAAAAAGATAATAGGAATATAAATTATGGATTAAAAAAGGAAGTCTGTCTGCTGTCCGCTGCTATCAGGGTCGCACCTAAGTCTGGAATAAGTTGTCAAGGGTCTAATCAAGTTCATAAGGCTGAGTTGAACCCATCTAAACTTTAAAACGTTGAAAACGGAGTCCTAGGATAACCTAACCTAACCGCCATGACCTAACCACAACCTAACCGCCATGACCTGAGTGTAGCATGTATGGTTAGTTCAAATGATGATTGCACACGGGGTTGCATCCCAATTTTAGGATCTTGTGTTCAAGATAGGCCACCCGTTAGGGGCGGTTTATTTGGCTCACATCAATCTTTTGATGCCCGATGGCAAATGGTTTTTACCAATGTTCACTACGCCAGGGCCCTTTTGAATCCGTACCTCAAAGATAATGTGGCGCTTAGGGCTTATGGAATCGCACAAAGAGCATTGAATCGGGTTGTTCGCAAAATGATGGAGGTATTGGAAATCTCTTATGACGACGTCCAATATGAGTTAACACAGTACGAGGAAGGCACAGGACCATATGGCCCTACCGAGGCATCTAACATCCGCTAGACAAAGCTTCAACTCCACCAATGGTCGGCGAAGATTGCAGACAAGGCATTGTCTAAAATAGTTGTTCGTATTCTAGCCCTTACGTGTTGAGCTAGCTCTTGCGAACGAAACTGGAGTATGTATTTGTTTGTCCACAACAAGAGCCGAAATCGATTAGCGGCGGAAAAGGCTGCGTCATTGGTGTATATTAATACCAATAGCCGATGCCTTCAACAAAGACCAAGGGTCGATCCTGTTCGATGGTACAATGCAAATATTTACTCTGCGGATTCCGACCCAGATGCCCTGGGGCCGGTCCCGGTGGGTGAACCTAATCGTGATTTTGATGTGTTGATAGCCAAGGAAGAGGAGGAGCACAATATGGCAGCTCCCCGCTATCCGCTGGAGTACCGGGGAAGCCCTAATCTTTGGGCGGAAGGTGCCGATCACCTTGAGGAAACGAGAAACTATTACGGAGATGATGACGATGTGGAAGAAGAATTGGCTCAAGGTCGTTGGGGACCTTGGAATCAAAGTCCTCGTCGCAGTCCTTCGCCTCAACTTCCTCAAAATGAGGGCATTCATGAACTGCAACCTTTGTCTACTTCCTCAGAGAGCGACACCCCAAATGTGACTAACCTTGAAGAGCCTAAAATGGAGGGGGGCAATGTCGGAAATGTTTGCGACGATGACAATTCCCCATCAGACTATGGAGGTGGAAATGGAAATGGCGACAACAACGGAGCGGGAGAGAACGCAGTAAATAGTGCGACTTGAAACAACCAAGCATCGGTTGAAAACCGGTATGGCCAAGAGAGCCCTATTGGAATAGGTGCATCATTTCATAGCACTGGAGTCGTTCAAAGAGACTCTAACGCAAATGTTGTAAATACAACAATTGTAGGAACGACTCGAAGAAATGAAAGGGTTGTTAATCAGCGTCGGCGTTTTGACCCGGATTATTTAGACCCCGATGATGCTTTTGCATTCACAGAGGAGCTTGAGCCACAACCATCTCCGGTTGTGGTGTTGCCTACTGTTATCAATGACCAGAATGTACCAACGCCGCCTTCCCGGAATTCCTCTTCTCCTAGAACGGCGAATGTCAAGTATGGACCTTTCCAACGAAGTGTAGGCGTTGAGGGGATGGGTCTAAACACTTCTGCTACTACTGCAAGAAATAGCAGACCCCCTTTGGCCGCTACAAGGACGCCTCTTCATCCAATGGGTCAATATATACAACCCAGTAGAAGGACTAATGCTCGTGGAGGATCTAGAGGCCGTCGAGCAGCTAGAGGCCGTGAAGGAAGAAACAATGGCGAAGCATCATCCTCAAGGCTTCGTAAACATCCCCTCCTTGGAATAGGGGCACGAGATCCGAACGTGGTTGTACAACCGTTTTTGGACACGTATGTTCCAGGACGCTCTTCAACAACTCCGGCGTTTGTTGTTCCGATTCGAGTAGTTTGTCCTACCAGCGGCTCAACCATAAATTCCGACAGCGATGATCCTCACGCACATCGACAAAAGAGATCCAGACGCTCGCGTTGCGATGGTGAAATAGTCGTAGAGCTTCGCAATGACAACTCTGAAATAGAGGGCTTTTGGACTACGGATGGTAGCAACGGAGAATTCGAAGATGAGAGCGATGAAGGAGCTGATGATGACAACCATCCAGATTGCGATGAGGCACCAGATGATGATGATATCGTCCTTCGAGATGCGGTTATGGGTGGCCCGTCCACCAAAGGAGTGCGCAGATCGGGCCGTTTGAATAATTAAAGGACAAGAAAAGTAACTACATATATGTATGCGAAATCAAGAGAATTGTGATAATTCATAGAAGAAGCTAGGAGAGAAAAAGGTTTCTTAGATAACTACAAGATATTACTTCGTTTGGAAGTATGCGATTAGGGAATTGTTGTTATATCGTGAAACGATTTAATGTAATAAACATATTTTGCTTCTAGACATTAAGGTCTCTCCGCTCAGTGATGCAGGGGCGGGGACGCCTACATGAGGGGCGGGGACGTCTACGCCCTTGGGGCGGAGACGTCTCCGCTCCTAGGGGAGGCATCCCCGCCCAGGGGCGTAGACGTCCCCGCCCCAGGGTGTAGACGTCTCCGCCCCTGAGCGGGGACGTCTCCGCCCCTCATGGAGACGTCCCCGCCCTAGTGCCACGGTGGCATGACACGTCCGAATGTGACGTGGCCATCACAGTAAAAATTTCTTACTTGCAAAAAATTATTGGGCGCACTTCAGGCAATCTGTCCGAACCGTCCATCCGTCTAGTCCGGACCGCCCGACTAGTTGTCCCGTCCGATCACCTCAATCCCTCCGTTATGACAACCCTGATTGACACCCTGCAGCACCCCCGGAGCAGCGGACAGAGGTACTTAGAGTCCGGCAGCGGCACCAGGCATTGGAGCACCCGGTGACATCTCTAGCAATGTTTTCGTTCCCAATGGCTAGGAGTACACTAGTGACACCTTATCTGAAGGGTGTTAGCCGGGAGTCCCTTCCTCCCAAGTTTTGTTTTTTGAGACCTAGACTTTTTTCGGCTACAGATACTTTCACTAGGAGCCCAGGACCTTTGAACATTGGAGAACCAATGTAGTTTAGAAGGGGGATAATGTTTATCGGAGAACCCGGATGACCAGTTTCGTCCGTCAGTTGGGTGAACCTAGGCATCCGGATGACTTTCATCCAGCCCAGTGTTCATCCGACGAATGACTTCCGTTAGGATTTAATGCACATGGAGAGAGAGCTTGGAAGCTCTCTCTTTCTCTCTCTCACTTGGAACTTGGAGTTAGAGCTTAGACTTAGGGTTTGGAGGAGTTTGTAGAGGTTTTGGAGGTAACATTGAATTGGAGAGACTTTGCCATGTACAAACTATGAGCTAGCCAATAAAATCCGAAGTGATTCGAGGTTTTACAAGGAATTTTGAGCAAATCAGGGTTTCATTAGGGTTTCTAGGGTTTATGTGAAAGTGAGTTTGTAGATCAACTTTTCTTTAACAGCTAGGAGTGAGACCAACACCACGCGCCAAAAATTTGAAGCGGAAAGTGGAATGCTGATCGTGGAGTGCGGAGGGAAGTCGACCTAGGATGATTGAAGGAGACATCAAGCGATGGCAGCCAACCGACGAGCAGGGAGTAACTCTTCCTTGAATGTTTCTGCCTCCTTCACAGTCGTGGTGTGAATGGTTGATGCTGAAGTGTCATAGGAACAGTGTTATGCCAATTGGTCACCTGTAAAAAATTTCAGTGAAAGAAAAATCCACGCGGAAGCGCTGCCTATTTTGTTCTCAATTTAGGTCAACTAAACAAAACCTCAAGTCATGCCTTCTTCTGGTCACGGGGCCAATCTAGCACGAGATGATCAACAAGCTCCATGTATGCTTGCAATCGGGTCATGGTGAATACTGATGGGTTGGTTGAGTTCGGCTATTGTCTTCAACAATGGTAATGTGAACTGCACACTGCTTGCTGGTGTTGTTGGTGCTAGTTGGGAGGTCTGAATGAGAAGTTTAGGTGCTTGATCAAGTTCATCATGCAAAATCAGTAATACTAGGCAAAAGAAATGCTTCATTCCGGTTTGTAGGCTTAAAAGTTAAAGATATGGTTGGTTGAAGTTTGCATCACCTAAGTGCGTGCTGGTTGTCTTGCATGAGGCTGATTTGTGAGTTCAATTGGGGATCTTAATGCTCCATCAAGGTAATCACACAAACTAATAACATTAGACACTGAAAACACTCAATTGTGGCTCGTGACCGAAGAGTTATTAGCAAGGACGTTTTGCGCTAGTGAACCACCGCGCAACAAAAATTTAAATCAGGTTTAGAAAGAACTAAGGAAAAAAAACACAAGGAAAAGAAAAAGAAAGAACAAGGGACAATTAGGTTGATTTACCTTAAGCCATGGCAGCATGGATGGAATCAAAGAATTCAATTAGGGCATGGAGGTAATTAGTTAAAAATTTGGAGGGGCTAATTCCGTGCCGTCACCCTGATTGACTAGGTCCAGAAGTTGCACAACAAAACTAACCAAGTTTAACCCTAGTAAATTGGAACGCCCAAAATCCTTGCACAACCATTCTCCAATTAAGGCTGATCCCACGGTGATGATTAGGGCCTTCTGAGTTGTACCTCCTCCTTAAGGGAAGAGATTTTCCACCTCACACCTCACAATAGCCAAGAAACAAATACCTTGTACCTTTTGCATCAAGCTTATTCTTCTTTGTATCTAGCACCATCGCATATGCAATGCATCCAAACACACGCATATGCGCAATGCGTGGCTTATGGCCATTCCAAGCTTCTTGGGGTGTGATGGTAACAAGAGCCCTCGTTGGACATTGATTGCAGATGTAGATTGCATTGGCCACTGCTTTCGCCAAAAATTCAAGCTTTAGGCGTTGTGCATGGATCATGCTCTTCGCCATTTCCACTATGGTACAATTTGCAGGCTCCACGACTCCATTTTGCTCCGGCGAATAAGGTGTTGATATGTGCCTCTCCATGCCATGTTTCTTCAAGAAACTTCGAAAGCCTTTGGATATGAACTCTCCACCATTGTCCGACCAAAACACCTTGATCTTGTGCTCCAATTGCTTCTTTGCAAGGGCCTTGAACTCCTTGAACATCTCAAGGCATTCTCCCTTTGTCTTCAAGATGTACACCCACACCCTCCTCGAAAAGTCATTAGTGAAGTTTGCAAAATACCTTACACCACCTATGGAAGTGGTCCTCATAGGACCGCACACATCCAAACGCACAATCTCCAAAGGATTTGTTGCACGAGTCTGTGGGACTCCGTTCCCACCTGGTACCGAAAGTTAATCTTAAATTCTGGCCAAAACAAAAAAATTAGTTAATTAGTTACGATAGTTCACGCTAGAATACAGCCTATAGTCTTGATGTAATAATAAAATTGGATGGGCCTGACTGCAAACCCTAATTAAGCCTAAAGCTGCTAAAAACGAAGCCAGAGTAATTACCAAAATTCTAGGGCAGTCAGTTATCCGGAACTGTCAGCCGGAAAGGTCACCATCAACTGTCATCATGAGCTGTACTAACGGCCAGACTACTTAAGGCCGGGGTTCGGTGGGAGACTCTTTCTTTTCACTTCGTCTTTGCATGTCAAGGTTTTCACTCCAGCTCTCTCTCGCTTTCTTCCTCTCTCTCTTCCTCTCTCACTCTTACGGTTTCTCAAACCGCTTGCCATTAGGGTTTGAAACTTAGATGGTTAGAACGGATGTGCGTCCGTTAGGGAGGGTTTTTGTGAGATTGGTGTGTAAGCCCAAAAATAGACCCCTTAGGAGAATCAATTTTTTAACCTACAAGGTCCTATTTTTACACCACTTAAACCATTCCTTATACGTAATTGTAAATTCTACTTTTTACTGGATTTGGATCTTTGGCAGATCTATTTATATATTTAGAATTTAATATTACTATTATTTTAACCCAGTTAAGTGGACTCGATTAACCTTTCCTTGTAATCAAAGACTTAACTCTGGATAAAATTAAATAGGTCTAAGTAATTATTTAATTATTTGTTATGGGATAATTATTATCATTATTTTTTGTTATTGTTTTTTTTTTTTGGGTTGTTTTATTTTTATTTTTTATTTTTTTATTATTATTTTTTTAAAAGATTTTATATATTTATTTTATTTTTTTGTTTAGGTCGGCTGATCAGGCCTGATCCAGATCCTGTTTTGTAGCAACAACTTCAGCAGCCCTTATCTTTTAATTCAGGACTCCGAATCCAAAAAAATTTCCTCTTAAACTAATCAGCAGCTCATTTCCAACTTGAGTAAACCACTGAATACCTAATTCAAGACTAACACCAACCTCAACCAGCAGTTGCAGCAGACAGTCCCTGTGAATTCTAGTTTTTTTTTTCTTAAAACAGCTTAACTTTCTAGGGTTAACTCCGAATTGAGCGTTTTCAACTTCTAGTCTTATTAATTTTTCGTGTTCTTGACGATAGACTTATGAGAGTATCCAACCGGACCTTGAAGATTGCCTCATACATGCGGCAGCAGTGACCCACAACCACAACAAGCGTTCACAACTTCCTCATGAGTCCGCACATCATTCAAGTGGAGACGCCATTCATCAAACTTCCAACGGTTGCAACAAGCACCAACTTACAAGCATTCAGCTAGACTATTCAGCAACAGTTTGGTTCAACTTACATGAGCCAGACACTCTTAGTTAAGTCTGTTCCAACATTCTTGCATCGGCCAGCGAGCAATCATCACTAAGTTCTGAAACCCTAAAGTCCACAAAATTCCTCCAGCGCTTCCGCGCAGGTTTAGAGATCCCGAAAATTCAGTCAACACAAAAAAAAATAGAAACTGCTACGACAGCATGCATGTGGGAATTTAGGGAAAAAATAGCTTCACCCAGGAAATACTCCCTGGTCCGAACGCGGCAGCCTCTTCTCGCGCACATCCGACTCCAGCACCTCACTTCCAGCCCAACGATCTCTCCGCCGCGCTCTCCACAATCGTACCTCACTTCCAGCTCACGCGCGCCGGAACACGCGCATGCTCTTCCCGCCTGGATCCTCCAGCTCGCAGACACAAGAAAAAAAAAGAAAAAAAAAATTAAAAATCGCACTCCACGCCTCGCGCACACAGGTGCGCACTCTCTCGCAGCGTCCAGCCTCCAAGTCTCCCTACTCGCACACTCAGACGCCGCCCCCAGGCACCGGCACTTCTCCACCGGAGTCTCTCCTTGCGCCCACAGATGCGCGTCCGCCAACAACAGCTCTCCCCCCTTCCGGCAACCAGCATACACACTACTACGCGTGTCTATAGACACGCGCGATTCCCGATGTCGTCCTCCTGCTCGCACTCCTCCAAACACCGGCACTTCTCCACCGGAGCCTCACCGAGCTCTCTGCCCCCGAATCTCTAGCTCGCACACTCACAGGTGCCTTCCGCACACTCACAGGTGCCTCGCGTACACACACAACCCAAAAAAAAATAAACGAGACTCCCAGCTCCCTCGCTCGTCGGAGCTCTCGCACACCGGTGCCTTCGGAAAAAAAACAAGAGAGCTTCCCCACCTGGATCCTCCAGCTCGCACCCTCGCACACACGAGAGTGCGCACTCTCCGCAGCGTCCAGCCTCCGAGTCTCCCCGACTCCCACGCCGATCCCGGCGCACACGAAAAAAAAAAGAGCCCCCCGAAAAAACAGAGAGCCCAGCACTCTTCGCCAGGGATTCCGCCTAGCTGTGTTCTTTTTTCTTTTTTTTCTGTCTTTTCTTTTTCTTCCCCGACAAGATTGGCTTACTTTTAATGAGGCAACCCATGACCTCTCACAGAAGTGCAGGATTGGCTACTTACAGCCGTTTTTGCATGTTTTTAGTTTATCACGAGCATTAATTCGCCGCTTTGCTCCTGACAAGCCGCTCTAAAATTAAATCCATGGTGGCAAAAATCGTCATGTGGCATGTGCATGGAGAAGCACATCCAACCACTTCCTTTTTCTTTTCTTCCTCCTCTTTTTTTTTCTTTTGATCTTTTAAAGACTATCACGCTAGATCTAGTACTATCTACTGATGATTTGCAATTTACTTATAACTTCAAAAACTAACCACATAGCTGGACTCCCAGCACCCTAATTAGTCTACCGATATTTCCTTAGCATTTTTGAAGGTTCCTAAGTATTTTTCCCGAACGGTCAACCGCCGATCCACTAGTCAAACCCTAGAATAAAATAGCAATTCAACTCGGAAAATTCTAGAAATTTTACCACTACTTCTACCTGCTAGGAGACACTTTTCCAATTTTTCCCATATTTTTTGTCCCATTTCCCAAGTTTTAGTCATTTTCCAAGGACTTTTCTTTCCGTTTTTTATCTTTCTCTTCATTTCCATTCCACTTTCACTACACTTTTAAGCATATTAGTAGGAAGGAGGAAGAATGGGAAGTTTAGTGTCACCTCATGGCTCTAGGCCTATTACTCTAGGAATTTGGCTCTAATAGATGGGTTGTCCACCAATTTAACCAAAATCTGATCAATACTATCAAAAAACTCGAAAAAATGAAGAAAAAGAGTGAGGGCCCACTTCGGCCACTCACATGGTGCGTGCAGGGACAACCTTGAGAGACTGTGAGGTGATAGGCAAGTCTCATGAAGTCTGTGCCGATGGCAAAGAAGAAAAGGACGGATAGGGATGGGCGCGGTTGGAGAGACGAAGAGCCGGCAGTTGCACTCCCTCCCTTAACCCGCGTTCTCCCGGAAATCCCAGAAGACGCGGACGAACTCAGCATGCTGGAGGATAGCCTAAAGTACATGGGTTGTGAGGGTTTGCTCGAAGACCCCTGGGGCATCCGGAAGGAGGTCTACGTCCGGGAACTGGTAGGTACCCTGGATGGGAAGTACAAGGGGTTGATGAGAGCCCATCCGGAAGTCTGGGGAGTTCCGGAATGGTCTCAGGCATACGATTTCCAAGCCAGCCGTACCAAGGTGGTGGAACGGCGAGATGAGTTTCTGGCTGAAGAATTCGGGGGACCAGCGGACCCGAAGGATGGTTACAACCTTCAAGACCTTCGGCACCTGGATGCCCAGCTTGTGCTAGGATTTTTAAACCCTATCTTCCATCCGGAAAAGCCGAGACGGGTAGTGGCGAAGTGGGCCTGCACTTTCCTCGGAGCACTCCGGGGAAAGATCGTCGTCGACTGGGGAACGTTGATGACCGAGATGATCAACTATCTCATGGCCAATCTCCAGAAGGTGAAGAAATCGGCAACACCTCTGGCCTCGTATGTGGTGCACCTCTATGCCCACCACCAGCAGCTAACTCCGACGGAAATCCGGAAGTACGACGAAGTCCTTAACTTCCAGAAGTATGGAGGGGACGAGTTGGAGGAGGAAGAGTCTGGAGGGAAGGAGCCTGTACCGAAAGCAGCAACCACAGGCACTCCGGAAGGACGGAAGGCTCGAAAGAGACCTCGAGGGAAGGAGCCCGAACCGGAGAGTCCGGGCATCCGCAGCTCCTCCGCATCGTCCGGAGAAGACGAGTCCGGACCCTCGGGAGGGACCAGCCGGAAGAAGAGGAAGGTTGACCGGGACGACTCCAAGGGTCAGCTCAAACTGATGGATGAGCTAACACGAGATATTGGTTGGAGAGTTGGGCTCCTTAAGGAGACCAACTACATCATCACCACCAGCGTAGAGCAAATCTTCTAGAGTTTGGACGTCAACCGGCTGGAGGACGTCATCAATAGGGTGGAGGAACTTCGGAGCCAGGAGATGGGCACAAAGGCGCTGCACACCCAGATCTCTTCCATGTACAAGGCTAGTACGGAGATGGAGAGGAAGATGAAGCACTACCTCGCAGAGACAGCTCTGGCGGTGACGGCCCGGAAGCTGGCTGAGGCAAAGGCCAATGCTTCCACGGCTGCCCTGATAGAGGTCCGGGCGGCCCTGGAATTTCCGGTTGACGTCATCAACCGGAGCCGGCTCTACACCAAACTGGTGGAGAAGAAGGAGAAAGTCACCAGGGCCAACATCATCCGGTTCCTCCTAGATCAAGCGGAGAAGATGGGGCGGACCTGGGAGCAGATGAAGCTGCTGGTTGACAATATCACCGAGAAGCTTCCGGAAGACCCGGAAGCACCTGGACCGGAAGGCACCACGACCCCAACACGAACTACCGCCCCTCTGGAATTACCGACCAAGACCACTCCAGTTGCGGGCACCTCTGCGAATCTGGAGTCTCTCGACACTCCGTCACCTCGGACACCAACGGAGGGTATCGTACCTCTCAATCCGAGTACGAGTGAGATCCTGAAGAAGCTTCCGGATCTTCTGTCGCCACCCAATATGCGCCTGCTAGATCCTCCGGCAGAAGGCGAGTTTCCGGTACCACCAAAGTCTGTGTCCCGGAGGTTGGCGCCCGAACCAAGCAGTCCGTCCGGAAGCTACAGAGATTTGGTCCAAGAGACTAGGTCAACCTCCGCGACGGAACTGCCAGCACCGCCGGTTCCGGAAGGATCACCGGAACAGCCCCGCCACCGCCGGACGCCAGGACTCCGGTAGCTGGTGTGACTCCAGCGACCGGATCGTCGACCCGGAAGACCAACCTTTCGCCTGCAACGTTGAAGAAGGCAAAGGGCAAGCAGCGCGCTCTGGTGGAGATCTCCCTCTGCCATAGGAGTGGGAGAAATCGGGGCCCAGGTGCTCCGACTTAGGTTAGTTAGGTTTTTTTGTATTTTTGTTAAGGTTTTAGATTCTGGATCAATAGCGATTAACGATGGGGCCCCAAGTGTACCCGACTGTTGACGGAATCGACTGCCAATTTTGTAGTTAGAGTAGGAGTTTCGGAGACGGAACTGTTCCGTGATTTTTGGATCTGAGATCCGATTTGGAACTTTTCCGGATTTCTCGGATCTTTAAGATAAGATCTAGCGGACTTCCCGTAGGAAAGCTAATTTTAGAAGGAACTTAGTTAGTACTTAGTAGGGAGGTTTTGGGCAAAAACCTTTTATCTTGTTCTTCTCACTTAGAAATATACGCTACCCTTTTTGTGCCAGTCTTGCTATCTTGTGCTTGTGGGTGACGTGTGGAACTTTGTGAGCAACGGATCCATTCTTGTGTGTTTGGTTGCGTAGTATTCTTCCGGAGTGGAGTGATACGATTGTGTACGCAAGGGAATCTGACTGAAGTTGTGTCAGGAGATCGCCTGGAAAAGTTGGAGGGTTATTGCAAAGGTGTGTGTGGTAGACTCCAGGGTCCGGAAGTAGCCAGGAGGGGAAGAGATGAACTGCAGAGGTGTTCCTGGTAATCTCTAGATCACGGAGAAATCCGTTTTTAACAGGATTCCAGTCAAATGCCGGAGTCTTCCCCCACGATAGGAAAAAGCCGGACACAATACTCTAGACCAAGTACCCCATTGCAGATGATAGTCTTCCTCCGGAGAATCGCAACCTTACTAACCGGAATGTCGTTGTAGTCCGGACTTGTCTCTGTGTGACCGCATCCGGAAGGCCTTCCAGATGTCGTGAGAGTCTAAGTCTAGCAGCAGCAATCAAATTTTCAGTTAGCAGTATAGGGAGAGTGGTGTTCGGTCACTATAAGTTCCGGACAGTGAGTGCCTAGCCACGTAAAGTCACAGGGCAGTGGAAAATCCAGCCATTTATACAAAACAGGATGAGTGGACTCCGGCCACTCGCTTAAAAACTCCAGGAGCCTCTCTGAGGAGGAACAGAGACAAATCAAACTACCCTCCAGACTTCCGGAAATTACTTTCCGGAAACCATTGTACATAATCTGGACTCCGGAAGGATCCGGATCTACGCCATGTAAGTAAAGATTATAGCTAACTTATAAACGACTTGTTGTAATAAGTTTAGTAATCCGGAGTATTTGGAAGAGAACATTAGGTCTCTGTAGGAACGAAACCAGAGCGGTTACTCTGGAAAGCGCTTAGTGACGATTGGGTGCATTCTGGAGGGATACTGTCTCTACAAACTGCAACAGAGTCGCTCCATCCTTTGGAAATGGTGCCCTATGTTGTTTGCGTTGCACGCACCCTTCACAAAATGACATTGATAATTCATCTTTCCCAAGAGTCATGCCACTTACCATGCTTTCAAGTAAATGCACACTTCTCACGTTCAAATGACCAAAACGACAATGCCAAAGCCTCAATGCACCGCTCTTTGTTGATGACAGTGCCACGTTGGCCGCATCGGCCTCAAACACTTTCATGAAAATCGCTTGATACAAATTGCCTTCAGGAGGTGCTACCACAAGAACATCTTTGTTTGGTGCCCTCAATACACATCCATCCACGTTTAATTGCACCTTCATTCCACTTGTCACAAGTTTGCTCACCAATAGCACGTTTGCTTACAACTTGGGCACATGAAGAACGTTCTTGATTCTAAACCTCTTGCAGCAATCCCTGACAAGTACTATAACAACAATAGATCCGATGCCAACTGTCATAGTCAAGTAGTTTGTAATTCTCAAAGTTAACCGAAATTAATCTTCAGCGAGCCTAGCTAACTAGATTGTTTCTAGGGATTTTTATCGTATGTCAAACTTTCTAAATCTAAAGACAATTTACACTAAATACCTTTGCACATCCCGGAAGATGGCCCCCGCAGTACCTCAATGATCAGTAACAACTATCCACAAGTGTTTAGTTTAAACTGTGTTGAATGTCAGAGTAGTTTTCCGGTAAGTTTTTATAGTGCCTGGAAAGTCACTGCCCTCCGTCCTCACAGCCCAGAGGCCACAAAATCCACAATCTAACTCTACACTTTGAAAGAGTTTAAAGGTTGCAGCTAGTTCACCGGCCTTCACAATCTACCGGAAAATAGCTTCGGTAAACCGGTCACGCAAAGTCGGGTTCCAACTACAACCACACCCAATGAATCAAACAAAGAAGATACAAGAATCAAAACAGTCTAATGCTAGGTAACTCACACAAGCAAGACAACTTTCCACGGGGATCAAGGGATCTCATCCACTGTAAGGATAGAAAACCGGGAATACTCCAGACTTAGGCTTAGCCGGGATCTCTCCCGGTGTATCTAGAGGGGGAATGTCATCACTCTTCCCCACAAATTCAAACACTTCTTCTTAAGGGAGTCTAGCGTAAATAGCCGTGGGCTTCCCGGATCCCATCCGATAAGCAACTCTTCCCGGTCCAACCGGTCAAGGGTTTTAAGTAGATCCCGGATCTTACTCTACCATCTAGCTTAGATATTCTACTATCTCCGGAATCCTTAGCTTACATTCAAGACATAACACTTCAACAAGCCACAACCTAGCACATCCTAGCAAAGACCCACTAGGAGGACTCAACCCTCTCCCTCTCTACTCATACAAGCTCAACAATGACTCTAGACACAAGCAATAAAGGCAAGAGAGAAGCCAAAAAACAAATAAGAGTACTTAAATTAAGAGCCTAAGGCTCCATAAGTACACAAGGGGCACTAGCTACCCTCCAAAATCAAATCCCTAAAAGGTGGAAATGGCATCTAGATCCTAAAATCAAGGGCAGCTTAGTCCTCGGTGAATTACCGATAGATCGGTAAACCGGAAGACTTCTGGTCCGAGACTAGGTTAACATTCTCTAACAAAAGTAAGTAGCCGAAGAAATTACTCAAGTGGTAGAGATCGGGTGCACAATGGGGTCCCATTGACATCATTTCAAATCCTTAAGATTGCAAGATTCCATGCTAACATTATTTCCTGTAAGCTATTTTATGCATTTAACTTAACTTTAAAGTTTTCTTAACTTTAATCACTAATTATCCACTTTTTAAACTATTTCAAATCCTTTAAGTTATTCTTTAATAAAAAAAACCATTTTTCATATTTTGGCTTTACAGGTCTCTATGGACTTCTTTACAGATTTTCCATCATCAAATTTATTTGACAACACTTCTGTTGTGGTAGATTGGTTTACAAAGATGACTCACTTTGTCCCTTGCAAAAATTCTTTGTCAAGTGAAGACACGGCAAGACTATTTCTTGATAATGTGTATTGATATTATGGTCTACCAGATAATATTATTTTTAATTGGGGAACCCTATTTGTATCAAAGTTTTGGAGATCTCTTTTTGAGATACTAAGAGTGGATATCAACATCTCTTCAGCTTTCCATCCTCAAACTAATGATAAAATAAAACGAGTTAATCAAGTTCTTGAGTAGTATTTATAATGCAATATCAACTATCAGTAAGACAAGTGGACAACATACTTGCCGCTAGCAGAGTTTGCTCACAACAATATTCTTTGTGCTTCAACTCAAGAAACACCATTTTATTCCAATTATGGTTATCTTTCAAAGCTTGATCTGTTGAGTTCACCGGCAAATAGTAACCTAGTAGTGGACGACTTTGCACAGTAACTATCGCAAATTCAAGATGTTCTTAAGCTTCAACTGCAAGCCGCCAAAGAGTCTTACAAGACATCTGCAGACAAATTTTGCAACCAAGCACTTGCTTTTCAAGTTGAAGATATGGCTTCTTCGAAGGAATATCAAGACCAAGCGGCCTTGTGACAAGTTGAACTATCAGAGATTTGGACTATTCGTCATCCAGAAGCAAATCAATCCAGTGGCATTTTGTCTTGATCTGCCAACTTCCATGAAAGTACATCCAGTCGTTCATGTGTCTCTTTTAGAACCTTATCAAGAGTCATCCTTTTGAGGAAAAGTACAACAGCCACCGCCTAGTAACGAGGTTGAGAATCACAAAGAATATGATGTAGGAAAAGTACTAGACTCGCGACGAAGGTGGGGCAAGTTAGAGTATTTGGTACACTGGACCGGTTATGATATCAACGAACAAACATGGGAACCAGGTGAGAACCTTGCTAACACGTCTAAATTGGTACAGGAGTTTCATCGACTTTATCCGGATAAGCCTAGGGTTCCTCTTGAAACTCGTCGCTTGAAAGCGAGGTAATGTTAGGGACGTGACCTCTGGAACCTTTTAGTTCCTTTTATTTTAGATTAGGCTTTATCTTTAGAAATCATTTTTCTTAGCTTCTACTTTAGAACTTGCTATTACTTTGAAACCCTTTTAATTTAGATTAGAAAATATATATAGGGGTCGAGGCTGAAGAGTCCTTCAATCTCAACAATGCATTTCTAGGAGCACTCGCTCACCTCTCTTCATGTTGTTTGTGTACTCATCTTCTTAATCCGAGTGCATATCAATTTTCCTCTCAAAACCTTTTTTAGTTGCCAGAGGTCTTGTTTAGTATTCTTCTATCCGTGAGAGCAGTTCATGTCTAAGTCCTCAATGAAATGCATAGCTCTCACAACTAGAGTTGGCATAAAGTGTGCCGCACTGTTCCTACACTAAAATCTGATCATAAGAATATGTAACAATCGATCATATGGTTGATTGCTTTGTTGCTCTTGTGCATTTGCACCACTCCATATAGCTCCATAATCAATCTTGAGATTCATCACATATGTTCATCACTTGCCGACTACTGCCGAAGAAGCCGATTAAGAATGATATGTCGAAGCTGTCACCGCTATGATGTCACTGTGCAAACCATTCATCGGAACTCCCTTTCAGATTGTTTTCAAGTTGCATCAAGACAAACCTCTATGAAATACCGCCTTTCATAGTCTTGTAAATACAATCTAGGAAATTCCGTCTTCTCCAAACACAACATTGAATTGAATCAAGTCCCCACTTCTTTCTAAAGATTTATGCTTATATGTTTTTCCAATCTATATGGTAGTCTCAAATTAAAAGCATGAAAGCAAAAGCGTCTTAATGCAATAATATCAAATGAAAGTATAAAAGTAAAAGCATGAAAATCTTTCAGAAACGTAGATAAGCTTGACCGCACAAATAGACGCACGCACGGAAACCGATTCTATTATTAATGTAGATAAATAGACAAGTATACTGACTTGTTGTCTCCAACGGATAATATAAGTTTATGTAAAGGGACTAAAATTATAAAAATAAAAGTAAAGTCTTTGTCCCAAGTTAAGTCCTTGTCTCCTCCTTGGAAATATCTTCTAGATATCTCACAGTTAAATAGTGGGTATCATTTGGGTATTGATGATATTCGTTAGCGCTTTAATTATATAGATGAATTTATATCTACCTATATAAAAGGCGTCAGTCTATCCGTCCGCCGCTCCTCGTCACGTGACCTCTCTTTCTTGATTTTGACCTCTTGATGTGAAGGGTGAGGCACGGTGATGCACTCTTCTTGACTCTTGGTATTAGGTAGTAACCTAATGATTTTTGATTTTGACCTCTTGATGTGAAGGGTTTTCTCCTCCTATATTAGGTAAGTGATACTTATGTGCACAAAGGGTCGATCAAAATGCAAATGTAAAGCAAATGTACATTAATTTTGGAGTGGATTTAAACTAGGGTAACTTTTACATGCACTCCAAAAATATAAGTACTTTTCCATTTAGATTCGATTTAAGCTTATAGGTTTTAAAATACAAAACATACAAACGTAAATTTAACACACCACCCTCCGCTCTCCCCGTCGGGACGATGGGTACCAACCCTAGTTATGTATATAATATGTTTATGACACATACCTAAAATGATAAAATAAAACAAAATGATTCAGAGGTGTATGAAGGGACTTCTAAATAGAAATTAGTCAGGTATTGAAACGTTGCATTGGAATATCAAATAGATGTTTCTACATTTTTTATCAAAGTAAATGAATTTATTTGGAATACATATATTAGTAAGCTATTCATGATTTTTATGTAGTTTTTATTATTGCTAATTGAAATGTCAGGTTCTTTGACAATAAATAGTATAGTAGCATTCTCTAGATGTATATTAAATCATTTTGCATACCTAAAGACTATTATTGAATTCATGAAGCCATATTTGGAAAATTTAGATTTAGTTTATATATCAAACCAAGCGAGGTGAAATGTCAGATAAATATTTAGATTAGTTTTGAAGAGCAATAAATTGATATCCAAAATAGGAAATTTTAGGAGAAAAGGTAGGGAATAGAAGAAGTTATGATGAAATAATATAATAAGAAAACTCAAAACCAAAAATTAAAAAATCATAATTGAAAAAGACAAACTAACATTTATGTACAACTTTCTAACAAAGATAATTTGATTTTGTTAAAATTAAAAATTAAAAATCACTAAAATTGATATTGTATCTTTTACATGTTCTTTAAAACTGCATATATGTTGAACTTATTACATTATTATAGTAACTAATTTTAGTTTATCAAATCTAAAAAGTTTGTCTTATAAATGGTTACAAAGAAAAATAGATTTTGACACAATAAAATCTAATATATTTTCTATTTAAATATTCATGCATTTACTACAATTTATTTAAATGCTTATTTGATTGATTCAAAATCATTCATCATCAGCTGAATTCACAAACAACACAAATCAATATCATTGTACAAATCATATTCAAACATGAATGATACTAATCATGCTCATTTTGGATTGAGAATGATTTGAGTAAGTTAAATACTAATAAATTTGATTGTGTCATAATAAACAATTTATGATAAAATGATTAAGTTTTATTTTTTATATCAACAAAAAAAATGTAATTGATTATATACATTTAGATTTTTGAATTCTTGAATATTAAATTTCATTAAGTTGTATCATTTTTTATATCATGTATGAATATCTGATCTTAAACTATTATAACTAATAGACTCCATAAACAACTCTAAAATAAATAAAATTTATTTCTCATGGTAAAATGGTTCTAAAAATTCTACATAATATAAAATAAATTGCCTTATCTATTGGAGTGATTTTAAAAGTAATCAATTTATGCATAAAATGATGCTAACCCTATTTTTCAACTATTATAAAGATAAGTTCAATATAACTAATATTTATTTAGATTTCATTTTACGTAATACTTTTTCAAATTATAGTATTCTTCCATATAGCTTATGATTCTTAATTTTATTTATTTATAAACCAATTGATGTAACTTGTACCTACATTTATTATTTTGCTAAAAGTTATTTAGTACATTTTTAGTGAATGGAAGAGATGTAAACATTCATGTGAGATCATTTGTGAATTTTATTTGATTGGATCAATAAGATTTTTAACCATAGCCTTTATTAATAAAATGTTTTATAACCAGACCAATCAAATCAATCAAAAATAGTTATGGCTTATATCTTAGAAGATGTTGATCATTTGTTAGATCAAGAAGCTATGTTAGATGACAATGATTTGATCCAAACTATGATAGAAGAGCAAGGTATTATAGGACTTAGTGACCCAGGTTCCCTTAGTCCTGGAAGTCTTGGTTTTTTAGAATCACAATGGACTAATCTAAGCTCAAAACAAACAACCAATACTACAGGTTTTGAACTTGAATTGAGTAGAAATAACACAAAAGAAATAGCTAGGCAAACAACACTCACTTCAATCGATTTTCCATATAATATTAATCTAAATATGGAAGATGGAATATCATTTCCAGAACTACTTATAGAAGATTTTGATTTTGGACATGATGTAGACTCAAGTGCCAAAAAATCACCAAGTAATATTGAAATCCCTCGTCGAAAACGTTCAGTTATTGCTCGAAAAGAAGCACATAAGTCAAAACGCCAAAAAAGTAGAGAACGTAACAATGAAGAATCAAATAAATATGTATCATCTAATGCCAAGAATATTCATGACGCAACGTTGGAAAGGAGTCCTTCAAAGCCCAAAGATCCAACATCCTCTAATAAACTACTACGCATGTATGATGAAGAAAATGATAAACTTCTGTATGAAGTAGAATCTGGAGAATTTAATAAACACTATGATTTATCTAGTAGCCATCATGAAGAGCGCAATGCGTCCCATGAACAACGCATCTCACCACATGTCAATTTCACCAAAGAACTAGAAAGCATAATAGATGTGTTTGAAACAGAACATCCACCTGTTAATTTTGATACACTCAATGAAAGGGATGAAACTATGTTTGACTTTGATATCAACCTACTTGAATCTGAACCAAATTTGATTGATTTTGGAATAGATCAAACAAACCTACTTGAGTCCGAACCAAATTTAATCGAATTTGAAATAGATGAAACAATGTGTGATTTGAATATCCACCGACCCCATGAATCAGAACCAAATTTGATTGGATATGATGACCTAGTTAAAAACCAAGAGGATCCAAGGAAAGAAGCATACTTGGGGGGCAATTCTGAGTTAAATCAAATTTATGACGAACTCATGCGACAAATACACAATGAGACCAATACACCAAATGTTGAAGAGACTTTGCCCATTAATGACGGTGAATATATTTTGAACGAAAACCTATGTACAACTCTGAGTGCAAATCCTCAAGAGAAAATTCAATCCTTTGAAAATCAAGATAAGATGAAAAATAGACTTGAAAAATCAAAAACTACAGATACATTGCCTATAGTAGAGCCAAAACTTAAAGGTACAAATATCAAATCCAAAGAGCCTAAATTTAAGGCTAGACTTTCTGGCACAACACAAGCAATAACTTTTAAAGATGGATGGCGAGATATACCATCAATTCAGATTCATATCGTTGCTTTAACTTTGGTAAACAAATCCATACCCACGGATTGGAGATCAATGCAAGATCCCCGCTTAATTGGCACTTGTATGACAATTTTTTCTCAATTACAAATGTCAGAAGCATGGAACCTCATCACTTCAATAAGACGTAAGATAAACCATCTTCCGGGGATGACCATCTGGAATCCTCATATGTACGTAGATAATGATTCAAAAATGTATAATAAGTATTTTCCAGTTGTTTTGGAAAGGAAAAATTTAAGCGTTTTAGCATTTGATTACAGAAATAATCTTGATGTGAATGATGTCAATAATCTAAACCCTCAAAAAGAAGGTTGGATTTTACTGCCATCATTAGATTGGATTGGATCAGCCATATATGAAAAAATTATTGCTTCTAATGATGGTTTAATAGTTTTAGATAGTGCAAAATTAGCAATTGCTAAAATTCAAATAAATAACAGGTTCATACGTCGTGAAAACCAAGACTATCTAAGCAATGTTATTGACAAACACCAAAGTTTATTAACTATAATAAATCCTTTGACCCATGAATTCCTTTTTCTACCACCCATTCCTTTTAATGTCTACAACAAAAAAATAGGATATTTGAGTTTTTCAAATGCAACAGAGAGAAATTATAGACTTATCATCCTTGGAACTTCTGATTGTCAACCTAATTCTCAAAGTGGAGAACCACAACCAATGGATACACAATATTATAATCATACAGTTCATTTAGCAATTTACAGTTCTCTTCACAAAGGTTGGATCCATTTTGATTCAATTGAGAATGCTGGAATAAATTTTTCTCATTTTGGAGGTCCAGGAAATTGTGTAGTTATAAACTATGGAATATATTTTGGAGGGACAAAAGTTAATTCTCCCAATGTAGAGATACCAACTGTATTTTATATAAATTACAACACCAATAAATCACAACATTTGAATTTTCCATTTATTTTACATGGTATAGGAAATATACTAATTGCAGAGCCACCAAAACTTTTTAGAATAGCAAATAATAAAATATATGCTGTAACTCGTGAAGCATCATGTACTACAAGAAAAAAGTCTAAGATTCAAATGGTCATTGTAGAAGTATTATTGAATGAAGATGGTGTTCCAAATGGCAAATATGCTTTTGTTGAAAATGGCATTATGCCTGATGAATATTTCAATAAATTGTTCCATAAAAGCAATAATCATAAATCACGTAATCTTAATTATGAAGTTTTTAGTAGTGGAGATTTAATAGCATTTAGAGTGTCTTATCCTTTGTTTGTACTCTATGATGTACATAGAACAAGTTGGAGATTAACATATCATGACAATGATTATAAAGTTACAAAAAAGTTAAAGTACATATTATTTCAAGGTATATATCAACCTGATTGGTTGGCCATTACTTAAAAATAATATAGGATGATTGTGGTTTATTAATTTAATTCAGTTTCTAAGAATTTGATTTATTTTAATACTTTTATTAAGAGGAACTCATTTTATTCCAACAATTTTCTACGACAATAAACGTTAGACGTTGCAACTAACGAATTCATTTAGGTATTCAAAATAAATCTCTACTGTAACGCCATAATAGAAATCATCCGACAATTTGTGATATAAATCTATAAAATTTGTATATGATTCAAAATATTCTTACAAAAAATATTATTAATTATATATTCACTTACATATGTAGACTTATAATACTCAATCAATAAAATGATCAATACTCATTATATAATTCAATATATGAGTGTATTACGAGTCTACTATGAGTGTATTATAAAATTTATTACAAGCATATAAATGAAAGAGTTGCATTAGATACTTCATAAAAGTCATAGTATGATATGAAAAAATAAATAAATAAATAAATAAATAAGAATATTAAAATATAGGAGTTTATTAAATATATAATTTGATATCATATTGCATACAAAATCAAGAATGTTTGAGTATGTACAGTACATACTAGTAGTTAAGATCGTTGTGTAAAGTAAAATAACAAAACTTGATTGATTATTATATACAATTGTAAATCACTATAATAAAAAACATATAAATATTTGCAAAAAAAGACAAAGAAAAGGAGGAAATTGAAGTTTAAGTGAATTTGATACTTTATAGTAATCAACACAATATTTGTTCTGATTTAAATGAATCATTTTGATAAACCATACATTATCAATCAATATGATCTGTCAAAAAAGGTAAAAAAACTTGGTAAGATTTGATGTCAAATACCTGTTACATTATTAATTTGTGAGATTTTTGAACTTCAATGATTTATATATTAGCGATATTTTTAATTAATTGTATCATTTAAAATATCAATTTCTTTCTAATTCATAAATTACAATTATAAATCAACAATCCAATTATATATATATATATATATATATATTGATATTGTATAATTTTTTATCTTTAAAAGTAAATTGATGTTGTTTATTTATAATCCCTAATGGTGACAATTGTGATATTTGATGTTTTAAATAAATAGAACTTCAAGGATTGGTTTTCTTTTATTGAAAGCATATTTCAATCAAATTTATTAGATTGAATCTCAATTCAAGTCCAATGGTTGTAATAGAATTCTAGCTTCAATCTAAATTTGTCTTTTTTTTTTCCAAATAAATATTCTCTGAGTATATATAACATTACATGTTTGAATTTTATCATACAAATAACACTTCAAATTGAAATCCTTCTAGAAAAAAAATTATTAAGGTTTTCAAATTGTTTTTTTTATTGTGAATTGTAATCGTATCAAATACTTCAAAGATATACATATCACATGTAAGTACAATACACAGTAAAAAAAACATGTGACTATAAATACTTCAAATAAATTATCTAATTATCATGTGATATGTATATGGATATTAATCATTGGTCTTGGACATATACACTTTATATATCAACATTGCTTAGCAAACTCATATATTTTATACTATATAATGTATGATTACACGAAATCCTCACAACATTAGAGTAATTTATAACATATATTTAACAAAATCATTGAGAATTCATTGATTACAAACATTGTAATACTATTTATTTTAACTTTTTGTAATATCACATATTAATCTCATATTTGTATTCTGTATAGAAAAAATTCAACTGTAATAGTTATCAAATGTCAATAAACAAGGTTGATTTTAAACTCAAAACCAAAATATTTTTAATATTCTTTAAGAACAGAAAATAAACTTGCACAAGATGTTATGCTCATATATCAACTTTGTCTCTTTTGAGACAATTTTGATTAATTAGAGCTATTTTGACATAGAATCTGAAATTTTGAGTTAATTATATTGAATGATCAATTTTCTTTTAAAAATAAAATACTTTGGACACAAAATTTACAACTTGCAATAAATATTTGAATTAAAAAATATGATATTTTATATGCTTTAACATGATGCATATTCTCATTAAAAAGATAGTGATATTCTCATAATTTTTATTATTTATCACTTATCAAAAACATCATTTGGCATAAAACAAGATGATTTATTTATTTAATCAATATTTGTGATATAAAAATTAAGAATTTTTTAATTATTCTAAGAGAATTCCTTGTTTCTACCTTTGGCTTCTAGGTTTATTAACCTTTGTGTTCAATTTTCGTTTATTGATTTTCTCAAAGTTAAAATTATCTTACTTGCTCCTAAAAAAGAAAAAAAGGTAACTAGGTAAAGTCTATTATGAAGCCTTTTTTACATGTCTCTTGGTTTTCTAGCTTTTATTTCTTGTACGTTTCTTTATAAAATGGGTCATTTCAATTGATTTATTCTAATTGTCCATAAAATTTCCACACCCAACCAAACATACAACTCTTCATTTTCTAAAGTAAGAAACCCATTTCATAAATAGTATCCATAGATCATAAATTGTTTTGGAACTTTAATAATTTTAAAAGCATTTTCACACAATTAAAAACTTCTTGTATATGAATGTTTCCAATATCCTTTATATTCTACAAGACCGTGACTACATTCTAGCAGAACCACTCTAAAATTGCCTCTTAAAATTTGAAATATGCTCTACCATGTGATAGATTCATCTACATCAAAAATTACAAATAAATTAATAATGAAGAGGTTCAAGCTAAAGAAAAAAATTGTCCAAAGTTTAGGAATATAGAATAAGGTCATTTTGTTACTTTAGAGTCTTTTCTTTTTATTATAATAATGTATAGATGAAATCATTGTGCCTTTTTCTACCAGGATAGAAAGAATGAAACCCTTAACTTCTATGTCATTTCCATGTTTTTTGAATCAATATTAAGGATTGCCCAAACTTTCATTTACTGCTTGCTTCAAAAATTATACTATTAAGTTCTACAGTGCGTTGCCCAACTACCTTAAAGTCCTACTTTTGATGTTTGAAGCACCATAATATTCTCTCAATAAATCCAAAAAAAAAAAACATTAATCCCACAAAACCTATTAAAATTATTATTTTATATATATTTTTTCAAAAAATCATTTATGTAAATTAAATTTTTTGGAACCTGCCCTAATTTCCAAAATTCCCTCCAAAGTCAAAATGTCTTTTTGAAGTTACGTTGGTAGCCATGTTCTTTAAGAATAAATATTATAACCATAATAAAATATTAGTTACACATGAAGCTAGTTATCATTCTTGGTATATTATATATATATTATATAAATATGATATATTATATATACATATATATGGTTCATTAAGAAGAAGAAGAACGCCGGTTCCCGAAGGGAACCGGCGTGAATAAAGTGTCTGTTCGTTCCATTGCTAAGACCATGCCCACCGGACAAGGAATTAGCGAACTGGAACTACTTCCCCCTTTCGAGGGTAGACACTATGTAACGAGTAGCCAGAAACCAATCAACAACGACCAACCACGACCAAACTAACTAAACAACAAAAAACAAAACCAAACAGGCAGCCAATCAGGAAGAGATAGAGTGGCGAAGTTCCTAAGGGGGGTCTTGCCTATCGGGGAGGACTTGGTTGTTTTCGATTTTGCGTTTATGCAGTAAAGTAGACATGGCATGTTGAATAGCGATGGTATTGATATTTTTAAAGGTAGTTTTAATTGTATCAATGGGTATCTTGAAGGTATCTTCGAGAGTTTTCATAGATGGCATAAAGGTGGTGGCACGAGCGCCGGATGTGATAACAATAAGGGGGTCTACATTCCAACCGAGGGCAATGATGTCGTCTATGAGGGGTTGGTATTTATCTATTTTGTTTTGTATTGTTTCCGGGGAGAATCTATCGTTGCAATATGTAAATTCGATGAATTGAATGGTGTAGTCTTGGTTGATGTTCTCGGGTGGTGGGTCGTTGTATGGTAAACCTTTGACACAAAGAATGTCCGGTTTGAGCCTAGCGTTGCAATGACATCTTTGGGTCATACATGAGCATGGAAGTAGCCATGGGGGGACCGTGTTTTCTTGTGGATTGCTATTAAAAGTGCCGGCGTTCATAAGTATGAAACATCTCGATTTGTTGTAGGAGGTGATTAGTTTTCGGACTTCCCATACCGCTTTGTTATGTCTTTTAACGATTAGAGAGTGTATGTGGTGGTTTTGGCATTTGAGTAGCACATGAAGCCATGTGTCGGGGTCCGTTGAGGGGCATATGGGGCATGTTATGGATGGGAATCTTTCTATTCCAAAGAAGAGTTGTTTGCGAGCGTTTCCCATGTACTGACCCGTACGGAATTTGATGAGGCACGTTATTTGTCAGTCTGAGATGATGGGGTTTTTCCAAAAGTTTGTAGAGAGTTCATTGTCTATGTCGTTATTGTTAGTCCATTTTTCTATGTTAGGAATATTTTCTGAGATTGTATCCAGGTTGTTGTAGAGGTCTTGTTTTTTGAGATATTTGCCCAGAAATCTAATTGGGCCTTTGTCGGGAATATCTTCTTTGGAAGGCCAATCTTCTTTTTGAAAGTAGTATGGGGTGGCATGAGCATGTTCGTGAGGGTCTTTGACGTTTTTGTGTGTTTTTTCTCGGCCTTCTTTTGCAAGTTTGTCTGCTTGTTCGTTGCCATCAATGTTGGCATGGGCTCTGACTTTGTGAAGGGTTGTGATTTGTGTACGTTTTTGTAACATTTGTACCATTGATGTTAGTATGGTTTGGTCGGGGTGACTGTTGTGAAGGGTTGGGTGTGTTATTTGAGTGTTTAGTAGGTATAGTGCATTTATACAATCGGTGAATATATGTGCAGGTTCATTTTTGTATTTTGTTGTAATGATTTGTAGCGTTTTGTGAATGGCCATGAGTTCTGCTCTCAGGATATTTTGTAGTCCATGGAGTCTTTTCGCTAGTTTAATTTCTTTGGTAGAATTATATATGCCATAGCTAGCTTTTTCTCTTCGCCAAGAGCCCGGGCTAATTTGTTCCGGTGGTTTAAAGGAGCCGTCGGTGTAATAACTGTATGCGGGGTTAAATTTTGGTGTCATATGAGTTGGGTAGTCTGGGAGAGGGGGAGGTATGACGGAGTAGTTTAATGTGTTGTTGTCATAGTTTAATTTTGACCATTTTTTACTTTTGTTTACGGGGGTTTGTATGGGTGTTGGTGGGGCCGGTTTTGTGTATGGTCGTTGTATGTTTAGATTGTCTGTTATGGAGGTAAGTTCCGCAAGTTGTTCTAGGGAGCCCAGGTTTTGATTTTGATGATGGACGCATAGTATTTGTAATGTAGATGGCTCTATTCGGGGTTTTTTTTAGCTCGGGTGGGATATTAGGTTCTTCGTATGGTATTGTGTCTGCTTCGAATAATGCAATGATGTGGGAATCTGGGAATGGGTTTGAATGTTGGTTGTTGTTTTGGTACCAATTGTTGTTCGGTGTGACGATGATTGTTTTTGTGTTATTTGGATCGTGTTTGGCGGCAAGTCTAGCCCAATGTATGGCTTGTTCTATGTCTTTCTCGTTGTGGGGGTGAGCTATTCCATTTCCGATCCATTTGTGTTCAAAGGCCTTGCCTAGGGATCCAAATATTTTGTCTCTTTCGTACGGTGAGTAGAATTTATTTAGTTTGGTAGGACATGTAATCGGAGAGGAAAAGTATGAGTGTTCGATGTTAAAGGATGATATTAGTGAGTCTAAAATGGGGGTGGGTATTGTGTATTGCGCATTTTTGAGGGGGTCAGTTTTTGGTATTCGATATTTATATCTTTGGTAAAGCCATATTAGTTCGGTTTCAAAGGGTTGGGTTGTTGGTTCAATGTTTGTAGGGGTTTGTAATTTTGTATGATATTGGTTCCATGACCATTGGAGCCGGGTAATGGGTATGGTGTGTAAATGTCGGCCGTTTTCTTCGTATAGATGTGCTTGATTGTTATCTATTTGAATTGTGTTTGAGGATGTAAGGATATCATTTTCGGGGTTGCATTCTGTTGTGTAGATGTTTAAAAGTGGGATAATTATGGGTGGCGTTACGGACCTTGAGTCTGAGGATTGTTCTTGTGGATGGTGGGCAAGGATGATATCTGAGTATATTTTGTTTTGGATCTTTTGGTAGTATTGTTTTAATTTTTCAGTGTTATGTGTGGATGTATTAGTGTCATGCCGTGGAAAAAGGTCTCTTTGGGGGAGCCATTTATTGTATGTATTATCATTGTGTTGCCATTGGCATAGATATTTTGTGTAGGTATTTTGTATGTTATTTGTGTCTGTGTGTTGGATATGTTTATGGTTTATGATATTATTAATGGGGTATGTGGTAGGGTTTTTGGGGATGTATGTTGGGGGGCGGGGGTGGTATGTATGTGGAGGGTTAAGGGGATTGATTGGTGTGGGAATATTTCTTGGGATGATGTTATTGTTGAGGGTGATGAATGGATCTTTAAGTGTATGAGAGTATGGGTGTATGTTGCAAGGAGTATGACATATAGTGGGGCATGTTATGTGGCAAAATAGTTGTTTAGCAACACTTAGGGAACTCTTTATTAGTTTAGATGGGGTGAAGTGGTAGGTTTTGAAGTCCTCATTGTTCATGATGTGTGTACCGTTAGGTAAGGTAATTTGGTTTAGTTCAAAAATATTTTTTGAGAGGAGTTTTTGTAGAAGCTTTTGGGAGAGTTGGGCATTGAGTGTGTTATGATTTAATGTTTCTTGGCGCCATAGTATTTCTATTGTTGTAGGATTAGTGAGGAAGTTCGGGAGCGTACTTTTAAGGTGGGCTTTAGCTATATGTTTTAATAAGAAGAATGTTCGTGTTATTGGTGATCTTATGCAGTCACTTTTTTGAATTCTCGGTATGTTTTCAGCGCCACCATATTGGGCAAGGACATAGTGAGTTAATCCATTATATATTTTCCCAAGTCTTCCTTTATCGTTTAGAGCATTTTGCAGTTGTTCGCCTATACATCGGAGGTATGCGTTTTTGAGGGAGAAAGCTTCAAGTCCAAATAGGTTATGTGGTAGTTGGGTTATTGCGTTTGACATACATTTTGGTAATCCACATATGGTTTTTTGTATGGTTATTATTTTTTTATCAAATTTTTTGATAGCTGGCATAGAGTATGGTACACCGTAGAAACTGTATGCTACCCCTGGGCGTAGTACGGTATCAACCATTTTTATTTTTTGTTTCATGGTAGTTGGGCTTGTTGTTAGTTCTTTGCATTGTTTGATGAGTTTTGTCGTTGTGGTATGTATTTGGATTTTCCATTTTAGTGAGGGAACAAGGTTTGTGCCTAAGTATATGTATGGTTCATTTTGGTGTAGTATGGGGATCGGTTGATTGCGGTAATTGATGTTAGAGGCTTGCATTAGGGCTTTGAAAGTGGTAGGATTCAATTTGGATTTGTTTGGGCAACCGGTAGCGGCACATTTTGGGACACCTACGTCCATACCGGCCCATTTACAATATCTATCAATTTTGTTTAGTTGTATTTGGATTGATTTGATTTTGTTAGTTATGGTGGCTAGGTCATCCGCGTCTGCGGCAGAGTTTATTATGACCTGTGATGTGCCAAAAGTGTATCCGTAATTTCCTCTTTCTAGCCATCTGAGTAGTGGTTCTAGAAATATAATGAATAGGTATGGGCTGAGGGTATCCCCTTGTATAGTTCCTCTTTGGATGGGTATAGGTTTTGTTTTCCCAAAGTGTTCACCGGTATAACATGTAGATGATTTAGAATAGATGTTTCCAACAAGTGTAGTTGCATCTTTTGGGTAACCAAGGTCCATCATTATTGCTAGAAGTCGGGCATGGTCAATTGAGCCAAAGGCATTTTTGAAGTCCACGTATAGTATGTATATATCTTGGTTAGTAAATTTTGCGTCTTCTAGTGCGGCTATTATAGTTTGTATTTGTCGTGCGGTACTTCTCTCTGCTCTAAATCCTTCTTGACTATCATGTAGGATTTTGAATTTTTCGCCGTATGAGGATAGTATGGAGGTGAGTGTACTGGTAAAGAGTTTGTATATTGTGTTAGCTAGTGCAATTGGTCTATGGTTGGGTAGTATGGACGGGTCGCCTTTTTTGTATAGTAGGATTGTTGTACTTAATTTCCATGAGTTTGGTATCTGTTTTTGTTTATAGCAGTGGGAGAAGAACAGAAATAATAGCTTGTGAAATCTTGGAGGCATGTTTTTTAGTATTGAGTTTGGTATGCGGTCTGGGCCTGGGGCTTTATTATTTCCAAGATTTTGAAGGCATGTGTCGTATGTGGCTCTGTTGAGGTATTTATGAAGTGGAATTTCTGGTTCGCCCCGTTTGTCAAGGGTATATCCGTCCAGGTCGTGCCAAGGGTATTGGCGTATTGCACATGTGCATTCTATTGTATGTTGTGGCTGGTAATTACATGTTAGTACTGTTGGTCTATTGGTTTTTGTTTGTTGGTTAAATATTTCATTCGCAATGTCTTCGGGGCTAGTTAGAATATTATTATATTGATCTTTGATACAATCCATTGGTGGGGATTCAAGGTTTTTAAAGACTTTTTTGTTAATTTTTTTGGGGCTAATTTCGTATAGTTGTCTGTATTTTGAGATGGCTTTTTTAATGTTTTCTTTTGTGTATTTTGTGATTATTTTCCGGGCTTGTATGTTGGCATTTTTTGCAATTATCGCGATATCATTTATCCATGTATCGTGGGGAAGGTCCGGAGGCCGCGGGGTAGGGATTTGGATGTGTTGTATAGTTAGTAGTTCGTTGTGTATGGGGTGGTTACGCCATTGAGGGTTGTTTTTTACAATTCTAATGGTTTTACGTATGGTATGGTATGCGGTTAAGTGTTGTTTCCAAATTTTAGAAAGTTTGCGGGGTAGATACCCGCCTTGTTGAGAGGTTCTATTTGTCATTTGGGGTATTGGATGTGCTCTACAAGTTTGTTCTAGTGTATCAGAGATTTTATTGATGAGTTTGTCTAGAGAGTGGCATGCTTCTTGCCATTGTGCTTGTGTTAATTGACTATTGTTTTCAAGAGTGTTTATGAGGGAGTCTATTTGTACGGAGTTTTCTTCGAAGAATTTTGTGTTGAATTTTTCTATGTTGGTTTTTGGGATGGGGTTTAGTATGCGTATAGTGTCTTTGTTTGGGATTGTAGGAGTTCTACTAATTAGTGTGTTATTTGGGATGTGCAGTTGTACGGGTGAGTGGTCCGAATTGAGAATAATATCTTTGTTTGTTGTGGCGGTGTATTGTGTGTTGTTGTTTGTATTTATATAGAAACCATCTATTAGACTCCAATCACTATAATTGTAGCCACCTTGTCTAGAGAATTGTGTATCGGTATTGATGTAAGTGAAGTTTAAGTTTTCTGTGAAGCGGCGCCATTGGTAATCAATGTTTTGAGAGGGGGTGTGGTGGTTTCCATTTTGGCGGCCAATTAGCGCTATGTCTCTATTGAAGTCTCCACATAATAGGTATGTATGATTGGGATGATTATTAATATGGTTTGTAATAGTGTTTTGTATATCTAAGAGAAATCTAGTATCTTCGGGATGGGATGGCATATACATGTGAAAGATTAACCACGGTTGTAGTGGGTGATTAGTGATTTTAATTATTTGAATGTATGGTGATATGTGCATTGGGGTAGGGATTTTGTTGATGTTGCCGGGGAATGTATATTTTTTGTGTATTAATGTAAGGAGGCCACCGCGGCCCGGTGTGTATGGTCTCCTTTGTTGCATGCATCTTGTAAGTGCGTGTGTGTTGTTAAAGATGAGTTTATAGTTTTGAAATATATTTTGTATATATTTTGTAGATTTTGTGGCGGTTAGTTTTGTTTCTTGTATAACTATGAGGGCCGGTGGTGTGTCTGTGTTTGCGACTAGAGTTTGTAAGCTAGGAAGGGCAGTGTTTAGTGAGGAGGCATTCCATGTGATTATGTATGTATTTACTTGGTTTGGTCTAATGTTTTGATTTTGAGGAGGAATGTAGGGAAGAGGTGGGGGTGGGTGGGTGTATTCTGGTATAGGGTCTAGGCATTTTAGTGATTCATTTATGAGGTTGTTAGGGAGGTAAGGGAATTTTAGTTTTATTATATCATTTGAGGGTGGTATGTCTTGACTATGTAAGAAGTCGTATAGTCTTCTATGTATTGAGTACTCATGGTTTATAATATTTTGGTTGTCTACTAGGAATTCAGTATAGGGGTGTGGAGTGTAAATGTGTCGTTCTGGTGGATTTTGTAAGGTTAGTAAGGTTTGTAGGAGTGTATTAGTCCATGTAATTGTGTTTAAATTTTGTGGATTTAGAAGTTGGTTACATTCATCTATGCTTGGATGAGTGGTGATTATTAGTGCATATAAGATGTGGGGTGGTGGATGCATATTTTTTTGTTGTATGTATTGGGCAATGTTTGGGTGGGAAGTGTTGTGTATGTGGTGTAATGTGTATGAGTTTTTTAGAAATGGTGCGAAGGGTTTTGCAATGTGTTCATATTCTGGTTGGAGTTTTATGGTATTAGGTATAAAGTAGATTTTGGCATTTTTCTTATGTGATGTAGGGTGTCTTTTTAATATATTGGGCATGGGTCCCGGGTTGGTTTCAATGTCTCCTCCTAGAAGTAGTAGAAGTTTGTGGTATATATGTTTAGTGGTGTATTTTAAAGGCTTTATTGTGTTATTAATGGCTTGTTGGTTTGGGGGTAGGTGGATGTTTGTATTTTGTGTGTGAGTTGTGGGTTTATTTATTTTTATAGTAGGTGTAGTTGTTTTTGTCTTTAGTTTATTTTTTGTCCATGTGTTTTTTGTGGTTGTTTTTGTTTTAGTGGTGTATGGATGTATGTATGATTGGTTGTATTTTATCTTGGTTGTTTTTGTCCGTGTGTATATGTAACTATTATGTTTAAGACTATTTGTATGTGGGTTTATGTTGGGTTTTAAAATGGTTTTTAAGTCCTTTTTTTCATATGCGGTGTTATTATATACTTTGTGGTTTGTACAATTGTTTGTTTTGGTGTTTGTATTAGTATTTGGTATGAAATATGTTTTGGCATTCTTTTTGTGCAAAGTGGGGTGTCTTTTTAATATGTTCGGCATGGGTCTTGGGTTAGTCTCCATATCTCCTCCAATTAATATTAGAAGTTTGTAGTAGATGGGTTTTTTGTTTTGTTTTAGAATTTTTTGTTTTTGAATGTGACTTGCATGTTTTTTTTTTAATTGTATGTATTTGTTTTTGTGTGTGTGTATGTATATGTATGTGTTATGATTCCCGCCGGCCTTCTTTGGAGACCGGCGTTCTTCTCTGTATGTATTACATTGACGGTGTGTTGTTGTCTTTGTGTGTGTATATGTTTTTATATTTGTTTTTATATTAGTATTTATTCGTATGTTCGTATTAGTATATGCCTCGGCTTTTGTCTCGGTGTTTGTATCAGTATCCTTGTTAGTATTCGTGTTATAATTTGTGCTAGTATACGTACCAATATTGATATTAGTATTTGTATTAGTGTAAGTATCAGTATTTGTATTAGTATACACAGCAGTATACGTATCTGTATACGTACCATTATACAGATATTTATACATATACGTACCAGTATACGGAAAAAATATATTGATATTTATTTCAATCAGATTCGTATATATTCTTACTATTATTAGAATTTCTATTTTTAGTAATTCTATTTTTGGCGCCTCCGGCGCACAACCAGCCGGCAAAACATTAATCCCCCCTTCCTTTTTTATTATTCTACATATTCTCAACAAATTTCTACTCTTTAATCGCAAACTCTTCTCATCTTTATATGTATCAATTTTAATATTACTATTACCTTTCCTTTTATCCCTGTAATATATTTCCCAATTTGTATTTTTGGTCTTTACTATTTTATTATTACTACCTTTTCTATTTATTTTTACTCTAAAAATTTTATTTCTCATTACAAGTTTGGTTAATTTCCCATCCCAGGTTTTCGAATTTCTTAAGATGCATATTCTATTTTTAGTACTGCTGTTTATAGCTATGTTCTTCTTATTTGTATTCTTATTATAATAAATTCCCATTACTAATTTGGTGAATTTTCCCACCCTTATATTTGAATTTCTTTGGAATAATCTTCTATTTTTAGTACAGCTGTTTATACCTACGTTCTTCGTATTTGTATAATTAATTCTCATTACTAATTTTGTTAATTTTCCATCCCCTATTTTGGATTTCCTTAGGAAGCATATTCTATTTTTACCTTTGTTGTTTGTTGCTATATTCTTAATATCTAGATTCTTGTGATAATTGTTTCTCGTTACTATTTTGGTTAATTTTCCATCCCTTATTTTGGAATTTCTTAAGAAGCATATTCTATTTTTAGTACTACTGTTTATTGTTATGTTCTTATTATTTGTTTTCTTATGATCATGGTTCTCTACTTTACTCTTTATTTTCTTCTTACAAATCCTCTTCATTTTTGTTATTTTATTTTTAATATTACTTGCTCTAATTGAAACCTTTGAAATTTTATAAATATCTACCTTCTTCCTATTTAATTTATTATATCTCTTTTTACTCTCCTTGATTTTCCTATTTATAGCCATTTTAATATTCCTTGTCTTTTGATGATTTTTGGATTTAGCATCCCTTCTATCCTTATTTATCTTTATTACAAAATTTCCATTATTGTTTTCATTATTATTGTTTCCTTTTTTTTTATATGTAGTTGTGATACTTATTTTCTCTTTCCTTTTATTATTTATTCTAATTCCATCTCTTCTCTTATTCCTTATATTTTTTATTTTGGTTTTGATATTTTCGTTTTTTGTTTGTTTATTTAGTCTATTCCTTTGATTAAATTTACCCTTTTCATTTTTATTTTTATTTTTATTTTTATTTTTATGGTTTGTTTTTATTTTATTACCTTTTCTTATTTTTGTTTTATTAACTTTCTTTGTTTTATTTCCTTTCTTTAGTTTTATTTTATTTCCTTTCTTAGTTATATCTTCTCTTGTAGTTTTTCTTTGTTTTTTAAAATTCTTCTTAGTATTTATTTGTTTTGAATCATTTCTAATCATTGTTTTCCATATGTATTTCATGTAAGTTCTATATATATTGGTATTCATATTTAGTACTACTGTTTTGGGTTTTTTGTTTTGTTTGAGAGTTTTTTGTATGTGGCTTAGGTTTTTTATTTTTTGTTTATTCGGTTGTATGTATGTGTTTTCTTGATGGTGTGTGGTTGTTTTTGCATATATGTGTGTATATGTAGTTGTGTTTGATTTTATGTTAGTGTTCATACTTTGTGTTAGTATTTTGTAGTATGTGGGTTTCTTATCTTGTTTTAGGATTTTTTGTTTTTGTGTGTGTCTTTGATATTTTATTTGTTGTTTATTTGATTGTATGTCTTCGTCTTTGCGTGTGTGTATGTTTTTTTTACGGTGTGTGGTTCTTTTTGTGTATGTAGTTATGTTTGTTTTTATATTAGTATTCACACATACATTTGTGTTAGTATGTGCCTTAATATTTATCTTGGTATTTGTGCCACTATTCGTATTAGTATTTGGTCCAGTATTTGTACCAGTATTTCTATTAGTATTTGTATTTCTTTTTTTCAAGTTTGTATTATTATTGTTATCAGTATATGTTTCGGTATTACTGTACGTACAATTATACGTATCCATACCAGTCTCTGTATGAATACGCATATCAGCGTATGTATCAGTTTTTGTGCTAATATATGTAGCGGCGTATGTACTTGTATTTGTATCCGTATTTGTACCATATTTTTGTGTTAACTTAATTTTTTTGTATGATTTACGATGTTTTCTTATGTTTGTCGTACTATATGGGGTATAGTAGTTTTTTGTATAGTATTGAGTATAGTTTTTGAGGTATTCAATATAGTATTTGTATTGAATGTGGTATTGAATACAATGATTGTTTTTTGTATAGTAGATATGTATTTTGTATTTTGTATTGGTATACTTGCATATTACTATTTTTTTGGAGTATTGCTCAAATACTATACGTCGTATACTATGGGTATTTACTATACGGTTTCTATGTAGTGGTATGTAGTCTTTGTTCCTAACTAGTTTGGCCTTCCATCTTCAAGCATTGGGGTGGACATAGTGCTTGCCATGGCTTGTAGTGTGGCAAGGGCGGCCTTCATGGAGTCTTGCACGCTTGCCATTTGTTTCTTCAACTCCTCACTCTTCATATCGGCGTATTCTTTGTTCTCCTCTCGAATTTTCTTGTTATTTTCTTCCAATATTGCCACTAGTTCTTCCTTGGTCACATTGTTGGTCTTGTCTTGTGTTTGGAAGGTGGTCATGGTGTTGACAATGGCCGTGTTGATGTCATCAAATCCAAAGGATTTGATTTCTTCCATGGTGGGAGGGGTGTCACCTTCCAAGCTACGTCGGTGGGGTGCAAAATCCACATAGTTACCTCCAATGATATGAGTTTTCCCCACAAAGGTCCTATACACAATGGGGTTAGCGCATACAATATTGGCGTTGCCATTATGGCTAGTGCCATTATCCTTGTGGAACCATATAGAGCGGACATTTGCTCCACCCATGACTTTGTAAATTTCATGGGTGGTGTGCACGACATCCAAGTGAATGGGGAGGGGAGATAAGGTTAAGGTTAGTGCATCTTTTTTAGCTTTGGTTTCGAGTTTACCTTTTGGCCCATTGACTTCGAGCACTTGTCTTGTTTCCAATACTTCATGTTGTGCGGTTGCTTGATGGAGGAGGATTTTCTTCACTTGCTTGGGAGTAGTAGTAATAAGGAAGGCATGGGAGTCCTCATATTTCTTTTGTACTCCCGTAAGCTCGAATTCGAAGCCACGGCGAAAACTATCTTCGAGCACTTCCTTGAAGAGAGCTTGGGCTCTGATATCCTTCAATGCACCACTTTTGACCTTCACGGAGAGGTTAGTACCCTTAGAAATGCCTTGGTAGGCCTTGCAAACCTTACCAACGACTAGTTCTCCCTCAATTTTGAGAATAAAGGGTCTAATGCCTTTTAGTAACATCAACCCATCAACTTCGGGTTTGAGCAAATGTAACTTAATGCTACCCGCCCACACTCCTTTATCTTCCCTTGTTTGATGCTTAGACATTGGATAGCTATAGGGTCAATTAGTTGTTTGCCAAGAGAAATGTTCATTATCTTTAATCTTGCATTGATCATTTCCTTTACCTCATCATGCATAATAGGTGTTTGTGGGATTTCGAAGTGAATTCCAACATGAAAGTCTAGTGACATACCAGAGCTTTCGTTCGTGGGAATGTCGAAAGGAATTTGGGTAAGGTTGTAGTGTTGTCCAACCACCCCTTTCCTTGACATAGGGTATAGCACTTGTGGAATTCGAGGAAATGCTACCCTTGCAATGCTTACCTCCTTGGCCTCCTCCGGTTTTAGCCCTCTAGTAATCATGTCTTCCACCGTTTCTCCGCTAAATAGAGGTTCAGCTCCCTCTTCAATTGCAATTGCTTCCATAGCTTGGAAGCCCATCCAAAATTTGAAAGAACATAATTCTGGTGTGGAGATTATCTTACCTTCTTGTCTCGGAGATATCTTGCTTTTCTTGCTGCTCCCTCCTTCCTTGTCCATCCTTCTTGTTGTTTTGGCGGTTGGGGTCGTTGTAGAGTTGTCCTCTATGGCCTCTATCTCCATGTGGGCGCTGGAGTTTTTCTTGGTGTTACCCGTCATAAATTTGTCTAGGACAGAGTTATGGGAAGGGGGGAGGTCACTATGGTATGTGGGGAGGTCTTTGTGTGAGGGAGTGAAGTCTCTGTGGGTGGTAGGGGGTTCTCGCTTGAGGGAGGGAAGGTCGTTATGGGAGTTAGGTGGGTCGCTGGGGCGAATTAAGGGGTCGCTATTTCTACTGGGGAGGTCGTTATTTCCTGTAGGAGGGTTACTAGAGGGGATTCGGGGGTCGCTGGGGGGTGTTTGGGTGGGCTCTACAGTTAACGGCTCTATGCTCCAGGCTGTGGGCGAAGGGGGGAGGTCAGGGAAGGGTGAGAGTGGTTGAGGGTTATTCTGTGAGTGCGGGGGAGAGGTTGAGGGAGATAGTGGGGTTGGTCGAGGGTAGAGTGAGGGTGGGGAGGGGGAATCAGGTGGGGGAGGTGCAGTGAGTTGCTTAGGAGCGGCTGGAGGAGGTGAGGTCGGGAAAGGGGAGGGAGTGGGCGTAGCTTGTGAAAGGAGGGTGATGAAGGGGAGCAGGGGGATTTGAGTGTCTGTCTGGAGGGAGAGGGTAGGTGATAGCAGAGACGCAGCGACTGAGAGGGTGGATGAGATCGGGGACACAGGATTTAGTTTCAGGAGTGGGGGGCGTCCTGTTTCTGTTCGCAATGTTGAGTTTGTGCTGTGAAGGTTCTGTCTACGGGTTTGGAGCAGCGGGGATCGGCGCGGGTTTAGTTTCGGGGAGGGAGGGTGTCCTGTTTCTATTCCTAGGGTTGAACTTCTGCTGTGGGGGTTCTGTCTACGGGTTTTGAGCAGGGGGGGGCGGTGCGGGTGTAGTTTTTGGGAGGGTGAGCGTCCTATTTTTTTTCGCAGGGTTCGGTTTGTGTTGTGGGGGTTCTGTCTACAGGATCGGAGCAGGGGGAGACGGGATTGGAGCAGGGGGAGACGGGATCGGAGCAGGGGGAGTCGGCGCGTAGATTCTGCCGGCGGGAGGTATTTTTTCTCACGGAACTCAGGTTCTGGAGGGTGTCCTTTCTCAGCGTGTGACTGTGGGAGGTTTCTTGGTTTAGTCTGCGGGAAATTTATCCTATCTGTCGGTGTGTGTGTATGGGTCAGACTAGGGTAGTGAGCGTTGTTGGTTCGGGGTGTTACTAGGGAGGGTGAGCTGTTTCTGTGTCGAGGTGGGAGAGGGGTTTTGGTAGGGGCGTATTTTTTAGGGTTCGTGGGGAGGAGAGAACTACAGATTTTTCTAGGGGAGGGAGGGGGAGTGATGCTACTGGTTGATTGAGTGCTTGCGGGATGGGGGGAAGGTCTGGGGTCTCCGAGGCAGGGAGGAGCTGTGAGTCTGGTGCGGATTTTAATAAGCCAGGGAGGAGTACGTGCTGTGAGGGAGTTGAGAGGGGGGGAGGAGAAGAGGGAGGGGGAGGGGGAAGGGATAGGATAGCGGGAGGGGGGGTGAGATCAATAGGATTGGGAGAAGAGGGGGAGAGTAAGGAAGGGGGATTTGCAAACGGAAATGATGGATCTGCGAGAGTGCTTACCTCGTTCTGTGTCCTTGCTTTTGATCTTGCTTGCTTGTGTGGTGTTTGCTGTTGTAGCATTGTTGTTTGTCTGTTGTTCTCCTGTCGCTGCCTTTCTCCAGATCTTGTATCGTTGCTGCTGCTGATGAGTGGGCTTTCAATGTTGGTGCAGATCCCGAGTAGATGCACGCGAAGTTGTGTGATCTGTGTAGATCTGCAGTATTTTTGGCAGCGCTTCCGCACACAATGTAATTCTGCAAAATTTTTTAATCTAGTACGATATACTGTGCATCTATTGTAGGGTGAAAGCATGCTACACCCACCCCATTTTGGGCAAAGACCATGGTATATTTTTAGTATATTTTGGTATATTTTTAGTATATTTTAAACTTAACTTTCAAAAAAAGGATATTAATTTAATTTTTTTTTAAAAAGCCACCATATGCCGACCTAGGGTTATATATGAAGCACTGTTTTTGACAAAAATCCATTTAAGAAACGACCCAATCCTTTGTCATTTTGAACCATGTACGATTGGCATGTTTACTACCAATTGGATTTGAAAATTTGTTTTTTTTAATCGGATAGTCCATTCACAGCACCCTATCTATGTGCATACAAATTTTCATCATCATATGTATCACAGATCACTCAAAATCAGTATATTTGTACAAATCTAGTATTTTGTGACAAGTATATTTCTCCCACAAATTCAGTCATAGAGATGAAACCATTGATCGGCTTACCAAATTTTTAGCGTTTATTTAATGCCATTCAAGTTGGGAACAACATTCCATCATCAAAAATCTGAAAACAAAGGTACATCTTGTTTGGAAGACGAAAGAATGTTCGTTACTCCTACAAAAACAACTTGTGACACGTTTTTTATACCGGTGTAGCTTGCTTTTACCCTGTATGTGTTGTGTTGTCTAAGGGATCCGCTAAGCAAGGTGTTTCTTATGAGTGATTGCAAATGAGAGCAAATGGATAATGTGCAAGGAAAGTAAATGAATCTGGTGCAAACAATGGAAGGGAGAGAAATGCTTATCACTGGTGTTGTTGTTGAGGCGTGAGTGACGCAGCTATCGTAGGGCAGCTCTATCTTGTGTGTGGGATGTGGGTCTTCAATGTTGAGTGTTGCTTGTGTGGGTTGGGGAGGTAGAGCGACTGCTAGAAATATTCAGATCTAGACTGCGGAGATCAGATCTGGGAGGAATACGCCACTTAGAGGTATAGCTGCAAGCTTAGATCTGAGTTCCAACGTTGGTATCCCCGCTTTCAGCACCTTACCACCTCAGATCTAGTACATCTATCACTCTTTGTGAACGTATCAACACAGATCTCGGTAAGAGCCCTCTCCAACTTCTCCAATCTCTCACGCAGCTCTTGCAAACATCCAGACTAGCCTCAGCTCCACCACAAACGAGGGCTCCACAGCAACTCCAGCCACCTATTACTGTTCGAATGTTTGGTTTCTGAGACTAAGTCCCTCCACTCCCCTCACCACAAAACTCGGAGCTCTACTCAGTCCTCATCCTCCTTTTGAATCTGTCATATTATGGTTCATTATATATATCTTACACAAACAGTCCCCACTCCTTTCTAAAAAATTGATTTTAATTTTAAAATGATAGTAGGTTGATATTTGGTATCGATTTATTGCACCCCCACAAGTTATTTTAAAGGCAACAAACCTTAAAGGTAGCAAGTGGACAATGTAGCAACGAGGCAACTTGTAAATGAAGGATGATGTTAGTCCAACTTGTAACATAATGTAACCAAATGACACTCCACCACAAAAAAAATACATCACCACCATATCCGTCAAGTCGATCAGGCTAAGATGATAAGAATTCTTTATTGAATGCACCATGACCGTGTGGAAACTTGGTGAGAATGGAAGTACTTGAGCAAGAAAAACTTAATCTCCTACTCACCTTTTGAAAATCCATCGTCAAACGCACAGTCTTGGCTTCAGGAATCAAAGGGATGTTACACTCATCACCAATGTCTTTGAACAGATGAGCATGCCTACGCAAGACGCTCAAAATTCTAGTCAGTTACGTGCATCTCAATAGAATATTTAGGGGCAAAAAGTGTCAACAAATGTACTTTGAAAAGATTTTCCGAAGCCCCCAGGCAAGACTTTTGTCGTAAACATTGTTAAATCCTTGTGAAAATCTTCATCGGCTGTCACTAATCAAACCGGTTGCAAAGCGAGACAGTTCCCGACAACAGACATTTTTTTGCCTTCTACAACAAAAAGAACAATCATCAGAGGGCAGGTGAACTTCAAATAGAAAGTTTTTAACGGAGGTGAAATTTTTCAACAACCTTCTAGATTGCAGAATGGATGTTTTATTGTTGTGATGTTGCAATAAATATGCACAATACTGCAACATTGTGACACGTTTTGAGCCTTATCAACCTCCGACTACATCATTGTTATTTTGGATAAATTTGTCCGGTCCCATTCCAAGCCATTCAAAGAAATGTTTTCATTCCAACCTTGGCATCCATTTAGAAATAGAAAATCATACAGCAATGGAATATATGAAGGATGCAAAAAAGAAATGCATTGAAGGTGGCCATCATTAGATTTTAAAACAATATCATGCCCATCAGCTTCATCAGCATGTCTTCAACCATGATTGCACCAACCATTTGAGGTCGGCACATTATAGCGGCGCAAGTCAATATAAAAATTGTTGATAATGCGGATGCTTGGTTTCATTGCTCCTTTGAGTTGTATACGCTGGTATGCCATTTGAAAAATGCCAGCATATGATTTGTGTAAATGCAACATTATTTGCAATGACTGCATTGTATCTCCATCCGCCCCCTAAAATTTTCCATATGCCTAGTATGCTTAGCTTGGAGATTGTTGATATGGAGTTGTGCAAACTTTGGCATTTGTCCTTCAATTGGAATAAGATTTCCTATTTTGTGATAAAGCTTGCCACAAATTTGGTAGGTATGATTCTTCGTTTGCAGAAAGCCTGCATTAACGTTTGCACCAAGAGATGTAAAGGCAAATGCGCTATTGTAGGCACGGATATGCTTGCGGAGCTTCTTTGTGTCCGCATCATTACTTGCTGGAAGCCGATTTAGAGGCTTTGGCGGTGCTGTCAATGGTGGAAGAGTAACTTTCCCTTGCACGCAACATAGAGTAAATTCGAGTCGGGTACGCAAAGATCCACTTGCTTGCTTGTCACTAAAATGAAAAGCTCTGTAGTGTGCACATGCTACGATCACGGAACTTAAGGCAATGTGCACAAACGGCCGTTGGCTTCCGTAAGAATCACGGCACGCAACAGGAAGCAGATTGTTGCCACATCCGTATTCTTCTATTGTCGTTGTTGTTGTTTAACATGTCTTGCTTCATCAACTTGCTTGATTTTTTCACGCTGTTTGGAAGGAAGCGCATCACGACGAGAAGCTACTGCAATATAATCGACTTTTCTTTGTTTTTCATGTCGTTTGAAGGAAAGTGCATCACGGTGAAAAGCTTCCGCTATATGATGCGTTTTTTTTTGTTCATCTAACGTTATAGTGTCACGTGTAACACGATGTTGATAATTGTGTGCCTCCTCCTCGTCTATTCGATCAACATAACGATTATGTGCAAGGCAATTGCATTTTTCATGGTGTTGTTCAAGAAGAATACGCCTTTGATGGTGTTGTTCAGGATCGATGTGAATTTTTCAATCGTGTTTGTGATGTATTCAACCAAAAGCAAAACTACACAACATTGTATATATATTTTGGATGACCATCATGCGGAATGCCAAGGGCAAACTGATCCCTCTGTTCCCCTCATAGAATGAAGGGGCTAGTTGCAACTCTAGATGTATCATCTCTCCTACCCGGCCAGGTGGTCAAATCACAGCCGGCTCGCACACAAACCCTCTTCTCCTCCCAGCATATGCCCTAGCCGTGCGCTCCTCTCACCCGCCTATGTACGCCCCGGCCTATCGTGACACATTTCTTTGAAATACATGTGACAGGTATTTCCTCGTGTCGTAATACATTTCTTTGAAATATTCGTGACAGGTATTGCCTCTTGTGCCGTGATACATTTCTCTACGAAATACCCATGACGGGTATTGCCTTCTGTGAAGCAATGCTTGTTAGGACCCCAAAAGAAGCAATAGTAGAAACTTTATATATTATTTTGAAGTCATTAACATTGATATTATGTATACCATTTACACATTGAAAATGAAAGACATACAAACTTTCTAAAATGGTATTGACATTAAATCCAAGCATGTTTAACATGAACAATGAGTATAAGTTTAATATCCATGAATATCACATCATGATTCACATCACATCGTTCACCAGAATTAAAACAATATTCAAATGTGTATTCAACACTCAAATAAGAAGACACTCATAACAAAAAGAACCAAACAATACAAAATAGAAACTCTACTTGGTCTTGGTCTTGTTCTTGTTCTTGTTCTTGTTCTTGTTCATTACATTCCTTGTCGAGATCCAAGCCGCGCTTATCCACGTAGACGGAGCATGTTGTCTCAATGCGGTCCATAGAAAAAATGTTCTTCACGTAAAAGACATTCTTCTCAACCTCCAAATAGCATTCAATGAATTTTGCCTTCTCCTTTTTGTGTCTATATTGCAAAAATAAATTATGTCAAGAGCACACTTAAACTTAAATTACATAATAAACAAATAGATTCGATAACATTACAAGTTTACAAACTTGATAAGAAATGAAATTAATTGAATTTACATAGCTTGAATAGACTGTTAACGATGCCAACGTACCAAGTGTTCCACACATTTGACTCGGAGCTTCAAATTCTTGTTCCAATCCTTTTTCTGGTTGAAAATGCGGTGAAGATCTTTCAATCATGCAATCTCCAACTCGTCCACGCCACGGGCCAACTTCAACTCCGTAACCATGTTGGCAAATTGGGATGGCGTGGTAGTGCATCAAGGCATGCCGCATCCAATTCTCCAAGCCCTTCTTTCTTTGCCCCGAGGTAAACGACATACTTTTTCCCCATTGCTATAGCAATCAAAGGATTTTCCCACGCATTACAATCAGCGGTGGCTGCCATCTCCACTCGTGCCCATAACACCTTCGCCGCCTTCGTCCATGCTTGGAGTTTTTTCTAAAACTCCTTCCATTGTCTCTTGAAAGGCTTTGTTAAAATTCTTGCATTCATACGGCGGGAGTTGATGTTGCAAAGTTGTTTTGCCTTCCGCGGACGATCGAGTGTTTGCATCGTGAGCTCCATGCGATGGCAATGACAACGATGATTATTCAAGTGTCATCGATTCTTCCACAGACCCAAATCGGAATTCTCAAACTCGCAATGCCATGGCTTGTTTGCACGAGGGACTTCCTTGTAGTCCCGATTGAGAACTGCAAGTGGTAGGTCAAATAACTCCATCCTGTGGAATGAAAAAAACTATACGTAAGCAAGAATGAAATAAGAATCTTATATCTTCGAAGCTCTCTAAGTAGTACTAGACCTAATCACAGCATTAAGAAAAATGAAAGAGACTATTCTAAAATACCAGTATTCGTCATGATTTTAAAACACACCAAATACAACATTATGAAATGGAAAAATTGAAGCAATACTTGCTAGGACCTCCTAAAAAACACCTAATATGTTGCAACAGTATAATACCCGTTAGGACTTAATAAACACCAATAACATTACTACAAAGGAAAAAAATTAGGTAATATCCCTCACGTTCTAAAAACGGGCACATGAAATGTCTCAAGAAAAGTCTGTGGCAACATACCTATACCCATCAGAGCATAAATCAGGGCGCTAATTATGTCACAACTAATGGCTATGACAAGTTTGCAATACCTGTCACGATTCTCAAAAATAGGTCACTAACTTGGAATCCATCACTATTTCCTCACTCTCACAATAAATTCACGCACAATATGTCAAATCATGCATTGTAGAAAAATTACAAAGCTCTTATGACTAACTAAATTGGTAAAGAAAGACAAAAACTACTACTCTTGTAAAACCCTAATATCCGAAAACCACAATATATTGCAAAAGAAAGTCACTTACATCGCATGCCTCCCTCAAACTTACCTAAATACAGTTCCTATCTCCCATTGCAATACTTAAATACAATTTCTATCTCCCATTCACAGGAGGCAATATCCGTCACCCGTATTTCGTAGAGAAATGTGTCACGATGGGTTGAGGCGCACATGGGCGGGCGAGAAGAGCGCACGGGCCAAGGCATATGCCGGGAGGGGAGGAGGGTTTGTATGTCAGCCCGCTGAGGTTTGACCACCTGGCCGGTTGATAGGGATGATACGTCTACAGCTGCAATTGGCTCTTTTATTCCACGAGAGGGAACGAGGGGGTCAGTTCGCCTTAGACGATGATCAATGGCTCAATCTCTAGGAGCCCCTTTGACGGTGGAGGGACGTTTTTCATTTTGGGCAAGCTTCTAAAATTTGAAAAAAATATTTTTTCTTGTAAATTTTTATATTAGATTTTCCTGATAAGATCAATGTGGAATAATTAATTAACTTTATATATATATAGAATATAAAAATTATTAGCCTTCAAAGTCAAATTGGGGACTTCTCTCAACTCCAAAAATTTTGCTAGAAGTTTTTCTTGAAATTGAGATTTTTCATACATATAGAGAATATTACGTTCTTTGAAGATGTCAAGAACTTCTTGTCTTTAGTGTAAAAAAACATTTTAACTCAAGGCAAACATTTTCACTCATTGTTGAGCAAGGTACCAAAAACACTTCTTCATTTCTACATAAAAGTAGAAATCTTCATATTTTTCACTTTTTATTTTTTTGACAACAACACGTGGTGAAAACTTTCTTAGAACCGTTTGTATATCATATTTTAACAAAATAAGTTCACAATCAAATAAAATGTGATTTGGTAGTTTTTGAACCTCCACTTCTTACACACTTGTTTTGAATATGCTATACCCCTTCTCTACCTCTAACACAAACATCATGCTTAACACAACGGTAAAGGATGTAGACCTTGTATAGTAGTGCCAAAAAATGACACCAAGTTAAGTCAAAGTCTTGTGATTCACTCAACGCAGGGAAGAGAATGAACCATTTTCTTGGCTTCAAATGCTGAAATCTTCATATCCGTATTGCGGATTGTAGCCAAAAAAATATGGTAAGTTCATATAGAAGTCTTTTTGAAGATCTTACAATTTAAAGTCCATAATTGTACTTCAAAATTAGATTTTCTTGCCACTTGTTGATAGTGGCAATTTTGGAGTGTTTCTTGAGGGAAAATGCCTTGGACTCCTAAGGGATAATAAACTCAACCAAGAACGCAACATCTTGGCAACTAGGAAGTAAATTTATAATGTCCAAGTTGTTGATGTGACCTTATTCCAAATCATTCCATAATTTCTTCCATCATTAGTGAAATTAAAAGTTTAAAAGCAAAAGCATACAATAAAAGCCTCAAAGGAAAAACGTCAAATCTTCCCCAAAATGTAGATAAGCTTGACGGCCTTAATTCCGTCACTAACATAGTTCCGTCACGACCTTAATTCCGTCACGACCTTAAATCCGTCACAGAAAGACGTTTTCACGGGTTGTGAAGAAGAAGTGTGAGCAAATTGAGTGCCACAATCGGAGATCGCCATCGCCATCGCCATCGCCATGAAGGTACGCACCTCGCGCCTCCTCTTCGTCGTTGTTTGAACCGGTGAAGTGCACTTTTTCAAGTGTGAAGTTGGATCGCAGATTGCCGTGGAGGGATGCGCGCACGGCGACCTCGACAACATCTACACCACTCTGCAGCACCTGGAGCACGCGGAGAACGTCAAAATCGACCTCCTCATCTGCTGCGGTGACTTCCAGGTGCACATCTACCTCTCCTGAAACCCTAACAATGAATTAATGAGTTAGGAAGAAGTACTCCGAATGCGATCTTTATTTTGTGATTAGGTGATAATAATAGTAGTGTGTTAGTTCTTTGATGCTGTTACATTTCATGAGATTTTACAGGTCTTTTTGGAAGTGTAATGGTGATAGATTTTTTATGGAACCTTAAAACTCTGAACAAAAGAACTGACAAACAAACAAATTCTAATTGCTAAGGAAAAGGCACTCCTCATTTTTGTGATTAGATAACGTTAGTGTGTCTTGAAGCCTGCATTGGACTTCTGTTGTGATGCTGTTACATTTCATGAGATTTACAGGTCTTTTTGGAAGTGTAATGGTGATGGTTTCTTGGTGAAACCTTAAAACTTTAGAAAAAAGAACCGACGAACTAACAAATTCTAATTGCTAAGGAAAAGGCACTCCTAATGTGAGCTCATTTTTGTGATTAGATAACGTTAGTGTGTGTTGAGGCCTGCATTGGACTGCTGTGATGCTGTTACATTTCATGAGGTTTTACATGTCTTTTGGGAAGTGTAATGGTGATAGATTTTTGATGAAACCTTAAAACTCTAAAAAAGAACTGACAAACTAACAAATTCTAATTGCTAAGGAAAAGACACTCCTCATTTTTGTGATTAGATAACGTTAGTGTAGTTGAAGTCTGCATTGGATGCTGTTGCATGTCCTGAGGTTATTCAAATTTTCTGGGTGATGGTTTCATGATGAAACCCTGATCGCGCATTCTCTGCGGTGTGCTCGTGCATGTTGTGGTATCGGTGTGAGGTTTGTTGTGGTATTTGATTTTAGCCGCAGAATTTGAGTTTAGGGCTCAGGGTTTAGAATTTTGGACCTGGTTCACACGGTAGAGAACTGATTATGGTTTGTGCTCGTGCATTGGTTGTGGCAATGGTGTGAGGTTTGATGTGGTAGTTGATTCATCGTGCGCAATTTGACCCCATGGTTTAGGGTCCAGGATTTTGCACCTAGTTCATTGATGGTAGAGAATTTGTTGATGTGCATTCAGGCTGTGAGGAATGAGGAAGATCTCGAGTCTTTGAGCTGCCCGGTAAAGTATCGTGCGATGGGCAGCTTCTGGAAGTACTACTCCGGAGCTGAGCAAGCACCGTATCCCACCCTCTTTGTGGGCGGAAATCATGAGGCGTCTAACTATCTGTGGGAATTGTAAGTATCTTTTGCTGCTTCCGTGGTTATGACTCTCATATTGAAACGAGGGAGTTGGCAAATCTTCATGCATATGTGTTTGACGGCGGGTGTGGTTGTTGGTGGAGCTTCTTTGGTCTTCAGAAAGAAATAATTTGCATTTTAAATATTCTTTTACTGTGAGTTTTGAGCACATGATGGATGCATTGGCTAGGTCAGATACTACGGTGGCTTTGTAGCGCCGAACATCTACTTCCTGGGCTTTGCAGGAGTTGTGAAGTTTGGAGGGCTTCGGATTGGTGGGCTTTCAGGCATCTACAAGCAGGGTGATTACCGGAAAGGTAAGGATTTTTGTTAAGTCGCCCAAGTTTGAATAAGATAGCCCTTTTTTTTCATATAGCTCTTAAATATCGAAAGGAGAGAAAGGTGGCTAATATTCATGACTGATCTCATGCTTACTCTTTTTTTCACACTCTCGAAGACGGCTAGAACCACTTTGGCTTGAGTTTCGAGACCATCGAGCTCTTCCGTACTTATAATGAAAAGACCACCAAGCCCTGTAGAGTGATAACTATTTAGAGTGAGGAAAGAGAAGTAAAATAAATCAGAAGAGGGATATCTTATTCAAACTTTGGGTGATTTCACACAACTCTAATGTATCTGTCCTGAAGCAAAGTTTATTCAAGGATATTGTTTGTGTATAGACTACCCGATTGGCAGCTCTCTTTTGCTATCTCGTCTGATAATCGAGCATTTGAGATTGAGACGGAGTTTCTCTTATCTTGGGAGAATACTTTGAGTTTCGGAAGTCCCGTCTAAGTTGTATGTTGTCTCTTTGACAAGCAGGTCACTACGAGAAAGTTCCATATAACGACTCTGACATACGATCAGTCTATCACGTGAGGGAGTACGATGTCAAGAAGCTTTTGCAACTGGAAGGAGCAATTGATGTTTTTGTTTCACATGATTGGCCTGAAGGAGTCACACAATATGGGGACGTTCAGCAACTTCTCCGCCACAAGCGACATTTCGAGCAAGAGGTAAGTGAGGATAATTCACAGTTATCGTATGAATAAGAGACTAGTACACAAAGTCACACTAATATTGGAATTAGAACAAAGTGTGATGTACAGTAATTTATGATAATGAAGTGTATATTAATCACAATTACGAATAGTATGAGAGCAAACGCACTTTAAAACTAAACACGATAATCCGTGTAGCTATTTTTGTTCTGTGCCCAACTTATAAATGTTCTGAGTTTATCTGACCCTATTTATTGCAAAGATCCTACAGCCACTGAAGAGGATAAAACGAAATAATGCACTTCCCCTCTTGTTGCATCCTCAGCAATTTGCCTCTGTCTCCTTCCAGATCCAGGAGAATAGGTTGGGAAGCCAGGCTGGGAAGGAGTTGCTTTTCAAACTGAAGCCTGAGTACTGGTTCTCCGCCCATCTTCACACAAAATTTGCTGCTGTTGTTCCGCATCCCAATACCAATAGAGTTACGAGGTTTCTCGCACTTGACAAGTGCTTGCCACATCGCAGATTTCTTCAGGTACCTTCGAACCCCTTCCTTCCTCTTAGCACTGTACATATTATCATTCTCTTTCTGATGGAAAGCGTGGTACAAAGTAGACGATGGAAAACTTCAGCAGACTGGGAAATGCAAATCTCAAGGATTATGCTGCTTTCAATTTTTGCTTGCATGCTTCAGTGTGCATTAGTCTTAGAATCTGTGAACTTGACAAATGTTAAATTTAGGAGCAATGATAGATAGGAGCGTATGGAAGAGTTCCTGCTGTGGTCATAATGCGTATGTCATACTGATTGTTTCTTTCTGGACAAGTTCAGATGGTTGACATGCCAGGAGGTGCAGGACCATTGGAGTTTACGCACGATGAGGAATGGCTGGCTATTAGTCGGGCCTATCATCCATATTTCCCCTTGACTCGGCAGCCCATGCAACTGTAAGTGGAACGATTTCTGTGTCCTTTGATTCCATCATAACCTTGATCATCACATAGGTCTGTGGCTTCAATTTTTGTATCATTATCATAGCATTCTAGAACCAGTGTAAGGGCGACCTCTTCGTTTGCAGGAATCACTGCACAGATTATCTTGTTTCGTCCGACTGAGATTAATAACAAAAACTCAGACCAACTCTGGAGTAAGAATAAAGTCTCAGTCAAATTAATTAGGATAACTTGTAGATTTAATGGATAACTCATAGATTCCACTTAATGTTATTATAGTACCTTGTTCTAAAATGTTCGACTAATTGTTGGTCTCGATGATCTCTATAATGAGTCTCATCAGTGATCAATTCCCATTCCAATGGCTATACTCATTTCTTAACTAAGACATCTCTTTCGTCCCTTTGCCTCTTCTAATTTGAAGAATGGAAATGTGTATTAGTAACGGAAGCCCATTAAAAAATCCTCCTCCTCAAAGACTTCTAAATGGAAAGTCGATTTTAGACTCTTCTTTTCTTTATTCTTTAATCTACTATGTTTTTTGTTCCACGATTCATTTTTTCTTTCCTTTGCAGGAGAAATCCTCTGAACCTGGAAGCACAGCGTCAATGGGTGCAAAATCGACTGAGTGAGAGAGGCTCGGCCTTTTCCACCCAATTCGCCATGACAGCCCCACCCTATCAGGAAAATCAAAGAAGAGGCAGAGCTGCTCAACTACCTGGTATTCCCTCCTTTCCTCTTCCTACACTACACAGATCATCTAGCTTAGTCCGAGATGCACTAATTGTTTTATAAATGCAATATCTTTCACGCAAGTACTTTCTCCTCTATAATTTATACCAATATCTTCAATTTTGGTTTAAATATTCTTCTTGTGTATAAAGCCATATCCTCAGAGTAAATAGTCAGGCTCGGGCTAATGAGAATAATCTGTGTGGTGCCCACCCATACTGACTAGTTACTCAATGTAATAACTTTTTTGTATGATAAATGTTTTCTCCAAGAGTGAAGTATTAATACTACCAATCTAGGAGATCACTTGGTAATATCATCCATCCCTGCATAGCATCAATTACTGAACTTTTCTCTTTAAAGAACATCGGGCCTTTTACATAGTTTTGGATGCCCCAATATCGGTTTTGTGACTGCAATAATCGAAGTTGGGTTCATCTGTAATCTTGTGTAATCCACAGGTCATGTGCGCAATCCACAAACTGAGGCATTTTTAAAGTTTTTGGACCTACCATATCTATTAGAACATGATGCAGCTCCTGGACCAGCTCGAGTTGCTTTACCAGGTATTAAATCCCAAACCTAAACACTAATGATGGTTAAGAGTGATACTCATGCATTGAGTTTATGCAACCGTCCATTGTTTAGGAAAGGCTGGTAACTTTCACTTGATGTTTTGATTTCTAGGGCCAGTGGAGGCAGATCCAAATGAGATTCCTCTTGAGGATGAGGAGACACAAGTGCCAGAGAATGGAGCAGTGGACACAGATGATATGGATGAGTTTGAATCCAGATCAAGATGTACAGTGATAGATCCAGATGAAATCGAACTTGGTGAAGATGAAGATTGATCTCATTATGTACACGACCCTGGTTGATTGTGATTTGTCAGGATGGTGCTGATGTATCAAATTTTAGAAGGTCAGCTTTGATTCTTGGACAGTTTTCTAGTTCCATTGCAAATTCAGCTTCTCTTCTATGATGTATCTTTCTTTAACTAGGCAAGAATGTCTACGGAAGGACTGGCCACTCGCTAGGCCCAGCCACAACGTCAGAGAATTTTTGTAACATAACCTTTTTGCAGTCGTTGGCCCAAATTTGTTGCTTCGCTGCACTGGACGAGGACGTACTTCTGGACAAGAAATGGTGTAGAACACACAAGCGTAGATCCTCGGTGTCTCCGACAGGGTAAGGGTAGTCCCCTGATACCTTGTCCCCATGAGACCCTGTCTCAATACAAGACCTTGTTTGGCGGTGGTAATTCACCTCAAGTATTTCATCCGGCTAATTTTATTCAATGGATTCCGGCACCAAACTATTCGGGATTGTTGGACAAACAATATTTAATTATATGTAAACAAGAAATGTGATTCTAGAAGCGAGGGTTTTTTCTTCTGCTTTAAAAACTTGGAGGGAACAGAGTTTAGTGAGCTAGAGGAGGAGGGAGGAAGTCTGATTGGGGTAGACTAAGCACGTGGTGCCACAATAAAAAAGAACACTGATAGAAGCCCTTCATTGTAAACGCCTTATTTTTCCATCGAGTCCATCTAATTTCTCTTCCGAAAGCACCAAATGTTTTCAAGAGCCATTGCACGCAAAAATGCAGCATATAATTGTCATACAAGAAATGTCCTTAGTTAAATGGATACCGACTTTTGAAAGCGTTTGTCCTTGTGACTTGTTGATAGTCATGGCATACACAGCAAATTTGAAACTACTTGGGGCGAATTAGGAAAGGAAGTCCGACGCTCTCAGTAAACAAAGGAATTTGTGGTATGAATGCAACGTATTATCTACAATCACCTCTAAGGACTTCCTCCTCAATCACTTGGCCCGAGCACTAGTAGACGATGACTCTAGTGCCATTACATAATCCGTTTCACAGATCCAAGTTATGCAAATGCATCACCGGTGTACCAATTTTGCGCGTAAGCTTATGCAGTGGCCACTTGCTCACTTCCAGCGTATTCAAAAACTCAAATGACATCACATTGGGGCCATCTTCATCCACCACATTGTCAACGCTTAAGAGAATTTGACTTGCCTCAAACACCATGTCAAGCACAACAGTGTTGATTTTTGCCACGTCTTCGTTGCATCCGGCAAGGATAGTGCGGTTGCTGAAAAAGCTCCTTCCGCCATGGCCATTCGCAATTTTGGGATGAATTGCATCCACCCAATCTTTCATGGTCTACTCAAACAATACCATATTGGGTGGACAACATACATTATTTTCATGAACAATATCCAGCTTGCCTTCTCCAAGAGCAAAAAGCCAATTCACAAACATTTGATTCTCCAAGTCAACAAGAGTTGTAGAGATTGCAACGGCACGCATTTTTATGTAAGGTGCACACTTCAACGTGGCCCCACAAGTAAGCCTCCTCGATTGATGTTGGGACAATGTTTGGCCACAAGCGCTTTCAAACAATATGCAAAACATGTTTGAAATTGCCGCACATCATGAAAGTGGTTTCCTCAAAAGAGCATATCCTGCCCAATAAGGTCGCGGAGCGTATGGTTGACTGCTTCAAAAGCAAGTTCGTTGACCATTTGCGCCTCGAACCTGAGAATGAAATTTGTACGCCATACTGGTTGTGCCAAATTAATTTGTCTACAAATGCTATATACAAAAATCGAGTTTGACTCAATTTGAATTTTAAATCTTGAATGGGTGATCATACCTAGGTATAGCAATAGTTAGGCAATTCCAGATGAAGCAATTGCTAACGCAATCTAATTTTGCGCATGCACGGACTTCAGGATGAGATTTCCCAAGTATGTCTTCCTAGTACGACATGGTCCGTTGACAAAATAAATATTGTATGAGATGGTAAATGCCCTTGTTTGCATAACTCTTTTGTGCACGTTTTTGCTACTTCTTGCTCAATGTTTCAATTTGTTGTTGAACCTCTTTCCTCAATTGTGCAACATTATTGTTGAGCTGCTTAAGAATAAGTTGATTTGCTTGCAATTCATCTATAGGACATGTAGGTTGCAGCAAATAAAAATGGTCCAACGACTTCTCAAATGTTGCAAGTAGTGGAGTAATTTAGTTCAATGCAAGATTGTGAATCTTCTCCTCTAATGATTGCTACATTGCATTTTGTTGCAATCAATGCCCATATTCATCCGATAAACTTTTACAAAATTGTTTCTATAATTGTTGTGGGTTTGCCGGTGGTCCATGCATCAAGATGGTTACAAAAAGCAAATAGAGTTGAGAGCCTCAGTGCATCACTGTAGCTTCACACAAACATTGCATCTACTCGTCATCATTTTTGTAAAGTCCACGAGCAACACAAGCAGCTTTGAAAGTGTCAAAGTCAAAGCCTTCAAAAGTACATAGGTCCAAAGAAAATGTTGCGTCTTTTACCATCGTCAAAAGTGTCTAGAGAAAGTATCTTTTGCCCATCAATAGATTGACAAAGTACAATTGCCCTACTGCATATCCCTTCTTTTGAATTGCCCATTTCTTCTCCGGCTACCATGTGAAGTGCAAAAGGAAGTCCATGTAAGACATCTCTCTAGCAAGTGGAATTACCTAATTTGCCTCAAACCATTCCATTAGAGTGGTCCTTCGAACACAATTGTTTTGAAACCCTAAAGTACCGTAACAGTTTCACACCAAAAACACTTCAAGTTGTTGGATTCTAGTGCAATAAGTAAAGAAGGAAACAAAAACTTTTATTTTTAGTTTTGACCATAGAACAACGTACTTGCAAAGCGGACTTGTACATTGAAAAGCCGACTTGATTCTCTTCTAGCTTCCTTCCTTAAAAGCTTGAAAAGGGAACTCTACGAAGTCCGCTTTTTGCAAATACTTTGTTGTAGGATCTTAATTGAGACTTGTTAAGTGACATAATCACAAAATTTCATAAACTTTGACGGCACGGATAGAAAGAAGATAGTGTTTTGAAGTCAAGCAAATGATTCATTTTCTTTCCTACGTCGAGTGCAAAAATTTGACACTAAATGAGGTCAAATTTTTGCACTACACGAGATCTTAATCCATTACCATTGTGTTGAACATGATGTTAGTTCCTTATACACTAGTGTTTTAGAGGTGAGGAGGGTGAAGCATATTCGAAAAAATTGTGCAATGAGTGGAGGTTCAAAAATTGCCAATTCACTTTTTAATTTTTTGTGAACTTCATATGTTTTAGATTGATAATCCCCAAATGGTCAATAAGAAGGTTCACACCACATATTGTTGTGAGAAATTTTCAAAAGTAAAAAATATGAAGATCTTTAAGTTTTATGTGGGAAGGAAGAAGTTTTTGTGGTACCTTGCCCAACAATGTGTAACAATGTGTAAAAATGTTTGACTTGGGTTAATATCATGTTGTTTTCCACTAAAGACAAGAATTTGTTTTTGGAGATAATATTACTTGCTAGCAATGGAGTGTCCTAGTGAATTTTTTTGGATGTGCCCGACGTGCCTTCTCTCCCTGTTTGAAATTCAAAACCCTATAACTTTTTCATTAAATCTTAGGTTTAGGAAAAAAATTGTTCTTCAACTGATGTTTTAGTAATTTCCTTCTACTATAATAATTTTATAAAGGATTTTGGAAATTGACACCCTAGAAACCAAACTAACTTCCAAAATCCCATTTTTGACACTTAGTTCTTTAGCAGTTAAGATGGCCCCTCGATCTCGGTTGGCATTGAAGGTCACATGTTGATTGGGTAGATGAACTTGCAACGTTGGATTAGTGCAAATCTATTATGCATTGGAAACCCAAATATCCTCCAGGCTCCCTCAAACATAGGGATGAGCATTAATGGACTATTGAATCACTTTGGTGCTTTCCAAGACTATAGGTGCGCGATCATGACCTTTATACATGTATTTGAAAAGGTACTTGACAATAGTAAACCTTAGTGAACTTCAAATAGGTACTTTAATGAACCTATTTGAAAAGGTACCTATTTGAAGTTCATAAACCCCTAAGGTACCGTGACAGTTTTACACCAAAAACACTTCAAAATTGTTGGATTCTAGTGCAATGAATAAAGAAGGAAATAAAAACTTTGATTTTTAGTTCTGACCGTAGGATCTCAATAAAGGCTTATTAAGTAACACATGTGAAAATTTTCATAAACTTTGACTACACGGATTGAAAGATTATAGTGTTTGAAGTCAAGCAAATGGTTCATTTTCTTCCTTGCGTTTAGTGGATCAGCAGACTTTGACTTCACTTGGTGTCAAAAAATTTCACTACACAAGGTCTAAATCCATCACCATCTTGTTAAGCATGATGTTAGCTCCTTACACACCAATTTTTAGAGGTAGAGACGGGGTGTAGCATATTCAAAACAAGTGTGCAAGGAGTGGAGGCTTGAAATTTGTTAATTCACACTTTATTTTTTTGTGAACTTAATATGTTTTCGATTGATAATCCGAATGGTGAATAAGAAGGTTTATATTACATATTGTTGTGGAAAAAGAAAAGTTAAAAAATATAAAGATACCTAGGTTTTATGTGGAAAAGAAGAAGTTTTTTTGGTACCTTGCCCGACAATGAGTGACAATGTGTGAAAATGTTTGACTTGGGTTGGTATGCTATTTTCCACTAAAGACAAGAACTTTTTTTTGACAACATGAAGGAAATAATATTACTTGCGAGTACTGAAAATCTCACTTTCAATAGAGTGTCCTATCAAAAGTTTTTGGAGGTGCCCGAGGTGCCCGCCCTCCCCATTTAAAATTCAAAACCCTGTAACTTTTTCATCAAATGTCCAATTTAGGAAAAAATTGTTTTCCCACTAAGGCCTTGGTAATTTCTTTCTATAGTAAAAATTTTAAAGAAGAATGTTGGAAATTGACACCATAGGAACCTAACCAAACTCTCAAATTGCCATTTCGTGACACTTGGTCCTTTAGGGGTTAAGGTACCATCGGAGATCCTTTGAATCCTTTCAAATAGGTACCTTTTCAAATAGGATCATTAAGATATCTTTCAAATAGGTATCTTAATGAACTTCAAGTGGTTTTGTTTCGCCCACGTCCATGCGTCCACCATGTACTGCTACAACAAGCGGTCTGCATAGAATAGGTAATCGTGGCAATTATGTGCATGAAGTATGTACACGTAAAACTGCATCTGTCTCACTCTCCTCCATCCGCCCTTGTCTCTAACAACATTTGGATTTACTCCCACAAATTGCGAGCCTTGGAATCCAAAACATCTCAATGGAATATTCAGATACCATCCTTGACACCCGTCAAGAAAGAAAAACACATAATGCAATAGCAAATATGCAGAGTACAAAGCTGAAATTCATTAAAGAGGCCCATTCACCCTTTTGAAAAGAATGCCCCGGTGTGACATGCTGCCATCGTGGCTATCGATTACCATAATCGTGCCAAGCTCATCAGTTGTCGACATATTGTACAAATTTTGTCAATCTTGCAATTGCAAAGCCAACAAATGGAATTCTAGTAAGTCTAATGTTGGTTTCTCTATCAATTGTTGACAAATACTTACCAAAACTCATGCATAAGGGTTGTGCTTTTGTAACATGTTCTAGAGCACCTCCATTATACTGCAATCCAAACCCTCCAAGGTTGTCATTCGACCAATTATAGCGGCGTGATTATCCACAATATACACTGCGCAAACTTACTATTATCTCTTTTTGGTGGCAAAACATTGCCTGTTCTATGATACAATGCACCTTGAAGTCGGAACTAGGTGTGGTTTCCGCCTTGGGCAGAGTGTTGATCAATGTTTGTTCCCAATGGTGTAAATGTTAAAGTGATGTTGTATACCGGATGGACTCTTTGAAGCTCTTTGCTTCCCGTGTGTCTCCTAGTAGCAAGCGCCACAGAAGCTCATGAGGCGCCGTCAATGGTGGAAGCTCAATTTTCTTTTGATCATAACACAAATTTTAAGTAGATATGTCTTGTGTTAAACATTTTTGGTGGTGCACTTGTCTAGCCAATGCAATGTGCAACATGTGCCATATTGGATAATCATTTGTTGAAGTACATGTCAAATATTTCCCGACACACCATCAATCACACAACAAGTCAACAACAACAAATCCGCGACTTGACAATTATTCTCTTAGACAACGCCGCATCTTTTGCCATCAAAACGACGATTGATTTTCAAATCCATCATGTTGATTGTCAATCAAACGTTCTATTTGTCTCTTTCAACGTGATGCATTGTCTGCTGCTTCAGGTTCAACATTTGTGCGTATGACATGGTGTTCACGCTTTAACCAATTATTGCAAGCTTGAAAAGATTTGTTTGAATGACAAACTTTTCATTTTCCAAGAGGCTTGTAAGTGGAGTGGAGGAAGAGAGAGTTTATGTTTCGAGATTTATGTTTTAGTACTTGTAAGAAAGTGCAATCATAAAATATGTCCACTTGAATCTTTAATTTATTTATTCTTTTAATTTTACTATTGAAATAAATTGTATCATATTTGTTATATGATTAGACCAACAAGTGGTATTGCGCCAAAACAAGTGATATTGCATTGAAACAAGTGGTATTGTACCGAATCTTAAAGTTAAAATTGAACATTTTTAAATCAATTTTTATTCATATCCTTCTTTTCATGTTAAATCCTCATATACAATAAAAAAAAAATGGTGTATTCACCATTTGATCTTATTTCTCTTAATTAAGAATTGTAGCTCCTTGCAACAAGAATATTCTTTTGCTTAATAGATCTATGTATTCTTCACATTGGTTTGATACCGCTTATATCATCTCTACTCATTGTAACTACATAAGAAGCAAATTGATAGTTTCATTAGTCCAATTAGAAAGAGATTCAATCATTTAGTCTTGATATTAGACAATGATTCTTGCTAGAATTTTGATATTTGTACACCCAATGGATCAAGACTAGTAAACGTAGTAATTTGTACATTTTTTTAACATATTAAAAAATCCACATTTGTGATTTGAAAGGCTTCTGATAATATTAATTTTCTTTTCTTTCTCTGTGTACAATTCAATGCTTTTATCTTTAAAATACTCAAATGTTTTCATTTTGCATCTCTTGGTTTTGTAGTATATTTGCAGATGATGAGATTGACAAAGCTATGATTTCAACGGCTACCATGTACGCGTATAACCCAACAATATGATCCAAATTGATGTTACATTTGGAAATGATTGTTGCTATGCTTCAGCCTTGGATTCTAGTTTGCTATAATTTTGCTAAATTTCATTCAACGGATTGTAGCACAGACCAGATTCTAGTTTGCTATAATTTTGCTGAATTTCATTCAACAGATTGTAACACAGACCAGATTCTAGTTTGCTATAATTTTGCTAAATCTCATTTGTCAGATTGTAATACAGACCATTCAGGATTGCCAAAAAAACGATATTCAATTACATTTAAAAATAATTAAGGACTTTTGAGTCAAAGCTTAAAAAACCACATCTCAATAATCAACAACGTAACACATCAAGTATCTACAACCTAGACAAGAATTCAGCTATGAGTCTAATGTGTTGGTTCTCATATGACACTCATGACACTGTCAACATGTCAAGTAGCTTTAATGGCCATGTAAATACTAAAACTAGTTGTTTTTATGTAACTCACAACCAAGCTCTGTGTCTCCCCAAGAATATCTTTCATAGTATAACTAAGGTAATTTGTTTGCACTTAATTACATAAACAAATGTTTAGGTCGGTGGAAGGTGGTACAAAGTCATGCATTTGTTTAACCCCTAAAGGACCAAGTGTCAAAATTGGGCTTTTTGAAAGTTCGGTTAAACTCCTATGCTGTCAATTTCCAACATTCCACTTTGAAATTTTTATTGTAGAAGGACATTACTATGACCTCAGCACGAGAATTTTTTTTTACTAAATCCGACATATAATGAAAAAGTTATAGGATTTCAAATTTCAAATGGGGTGAGCGGGCACTTCGGGCACCTCCAAAAACTTTTACTAGGACACTCTGTCGAATGTGAGATTTTCAATACTAGCAAGTAATATTTTTTCCATTCATATTGTCAAAAAAAAATCTTGTCTTTAGTGAAAAATAGCACATTAACCCAAGTCAAACATTTTCACACATTGTCACACATCGTCGAGCAAGGTACCAAAAAAACTTCTTCTTTTCTACATAAAACATAGAGATCTTCATATTTTTAACCTTTTCTTTTCCCCACAACAATATGTAGTGAAAACCTTCTTATTGACCATTGGGATTATCAATCTAAAACATACTAATCTCACAAAAAATTAAAACGCAAATTGGCAATTTTTGAACCTCGACTCCTTGCACGGTTGTTTTGAATATGCTACATTCTTCCTCTACCTCTACAATTTGGTGTATAAGGAACTAACATCATGCTCAACACGATGGTAATGGATTTAGACCTTGTGTAGTGCAAAAATTTGACACCAAAGTAAGTCAAAGTCTGTTGATCCACTGAACGCAGGGAAGGTAATGAATCATTTGCTTGCCTTCAAACACTATAGTCTTTCAATCCGTGCAGTCAAAGCTTATGAATTTTTGTGAGTATGTTACTTATTAAGTTGTATTTGAGATCCTACGATCAAAACTAGAAATGAAAGTTTTTGTTTCCTTCTTTATTCATTGCACTAGAATCCAAAATTTTGAAGTGTTTTTGGTATAAAATTGTCACGGTACCTTAGGGGTTAAAGTAATAATGTTGAGGAAACAAATGACTTGGCATCCAACATGGTGAATGAAGTCATGACAAGGTAGAGTGGAGTTAGCTAGGAGGTAGGAAATATTTGCATAGTTGCTTGGTATGTCACAATTCTTTTGAAAATGAACATGTATGCCCTTCACATCTACCAATCACTACAATAAAGATGAAGACATAGAAAATATACTAGAAGTACAGAATATACAAAATTCCCTTCTATTGCAAATCACGACCGGTTGTGAACCAGTGAAACTAAATTTTATTCTCCAGTGCAAAAACATTTCTTTTAATTTGATCTCCGTGAATATCAGGAGTTTCCATAGAAGTCTAAACAGGCCCCTAGTAGTCTCCATGGTTTAATATTTTGATGCAATCATCATGGCGATCATGATTCCAACTGCTCAACAATGTGGACTGAGGCACTTGTCATCGTTTTTAATTGGGAAAGGTGCTCGGTATGACCATTTCAATTCCTGTTATGGTGTAACCTTCAACACGACCTGAGCACGGTGGACCATGGCGGACAAAAAATACTCCTTAACCCTTTAACGTCTAAGTGGACCACAAGGGTCTAGGAGAATCTACGAGCATAGTAGACTATGTTGAACGTCATCAACACAATGGATATATTTCATTGCGACCCCACTTCATGAAAATCATTGTCATTCATCAATGCCTGCATCGATTGGAGGTTAGGGAGATCCATTGGAAAGCTAACAACTTGCTTGAAGTGTGTTTTGAAGATCACGACGACAACATCCAAATGTGGAAAACGTTAAAACACAAGGAGCACCAAAATCGACCTCCTTAGGGCCCTGTAGGTGTTAAAGGGTTAACCCCTAAAGTTCCTTGATAACTTCACTCATAAAACACTTCAAGACTTTTGATTCTAATGTAAGAGTGGAGAAGGGATAAAACATTTTATTTCACATTTTAACCATATGATCTAAATTAAGACTTTTTAAATAACATGGTCACAAAATTTCATAACCTTTGACTCCATAGATTGAAAGATTATAGTGTTTGAAGTAGAGAAAAAGGTTAATTTTTTTCCTGGCGTTGAGAGGATCAACAAACTTTCACTTCACTTGGTATCAAACTTTTACACTACACAAGGTCTAGATTTTCAACCATCATGTGAAACATGATATTATTTCCTTTGACACCAATTTTTAAAGATAGAAAAGGGTTGTAGCATATTTAAAACAAACTGTGCAAGGAGCAGAGATTAAAAAATTGCCACTACACATTTTATTCTTTTGTGAACTAAATATGTTTTAGAATGAGAATCCAAATGGTCAATAAGAAGTTTTACACCACATCTTGTAGTGGGGGGGGGAATGTACGGGAAAAAAAATCTCTTATTTTTATGTCGAAAGGAAGAAGTCCTTTTGGTACCTTGACCAACAATGTTTGAAAATGTTTGACTTGGGTTAAAATGCTATATTACACTTAAGACAATAAATATTTTGACAATATCAAAGAAAGTAATACTCTCTATATGTATGAAAAATCTTGATGTCAACAATATCTTGTAGCAAATTTTTGGAGTGCCAACAATCCCCACTAATACATTAAAAACAGTATAATTTTTTTTAATGGTCATGTGTGAAAAAAGAATATTCCCACAAAGCTACTACTATGCTGCATCTTCATTAAAAAAATTCAAAATTTCATGAGACCACAAGAACATGCCCAAATGGAAAACATCCCCATAGGGATTTGGTCTTTTAGGGGTTAAGAAAAGTTTACAATCATTGTTCATTGATTGGATTAAGATTTCATATGAAATCAAGATTGCCAAAAAAATTGATAATTTATGCGAGTTTGGACCAATATTTATTGCAATATTATTTTGGTTATGTATGACACCTTGGATATATCCAGGTGTTTCTAGACAAGTACTTTACATCATTTATATTGAGATAGTAAAGAGTGACAACTTTGCATAATGTAAAAACTTCATTTTATCTTGGATACTTAGAATGTTGATCCTCTAAAACAAATGCTACAGTAAAAATTTATATTAACTTTTAATCTAGGAATATGTAAGTTACTATTTGATTGTCCATTGTTCTAAGAGGGAATCTCAACCCATCGAAACCCTGAGACCCCTCATTGAATGCGCCGATGAAGAATTAGTATTGACACAGGCGTCGGAGACCTTAGGGTCCATGCAGACGGCGATGTGATACCATAGGCCCAAAACATAGGTCCAATCAGTGAACATATCAACGAAAGGCTATAGACAACCATTTTTCAACACCGTAGGCGGGCGGGGGTTATCACCGGGTAGAATCACCATGTATAAGCCTGACGCACATGGCCCTGAACGGGGGGCCGTCGACTGCCGTGTGGGCGGTGGCGGGTCCCATCCGACGGGGCCCAATCCCTCACCCACACGCACATGACAACCTGCCGGCGATTAGTTTTTACTTTCAGTTTTGTTTTTTTTACTTCCAGCTCATTTTACTTTTGGCTCTCGGCCCCCTATTGATTATTCATTTTTCAAGATAAACTCTTTGCCTACATGCTTTTCTCCTCTCCAGGTTGCTCTTGTGCAAGGCAAAATATATATATTCCACACGGTATTTCTCTTACATATTTAATTTTACTTTGTTTTTTCCTAAGTGTAAATTGATATTAGATGAACAAAAGCGTTTCTTAGATTCGCAATCATAAATTTCAAAGACCTTTGTGTTTGAGTATACTTGCCAGTTAGCGACATACGATAGAGGTTGCCTTTAAATATAAAAGATGACGTAATTTCTTATGAAATTATCTTTTACCTTCTCGTAGGTGGTGGAAGGGTTTGTTGGAGGTTGAACTGAATGTCACCGCACCGTGCACGAGGTATGTAGTCTTGTCAATGTTTTGCTGTCATTAATGTATTAGAATGTTTCCAGGCATTTATCGAGTGTCTTTCGGGTGTATCTTTTCTGTTGTAGGTGCCTATAAGCAACAATGGACCCTACTTTCTACAATACGGATCTCATCATGCGGATGTTCTTGTTAATGACAATATGCAATCCCACAGTGTCATTGGGTACTCCTACCAAACTACTCCCTCACCAAGGAACTCCAAAGCCAAGGGCGATGTCGTCTCTAGAGCTTATGAGTTGCTTCTATCAGATTTCTATGCTTTATTTATTAGCCAACAAGTAGACACATCCTCCACGTATGTTCTGGGTGGAGCCTAGACAACACACCCACTGGAATTACGTTGAGCCTATTGTGCGGAGATCGTATGATGAAATGGAACATAATAAGTACATGCAGTTCTATAGGATGAGCCCTGAGGCATTCGGTGAATTTGTAGAAATATTGAGACCTTATGTGCAGTCGGACATCTCAGACCCTGTTAGGCCCCAATTGGAAATTAGAAAGATTGTCGTTGTAGTCCTCTTCAGGTTTGCACATGGTACCTCACCTGAACTTATGGCCGATCGCTTCCATGTGGGAGCTTGCACAATTCGCAAGTATGTAGACATAGTTTTGAACATCCTCTCTGACCAGAACAAACTATTCGGTAGAGGCATAAGCATTCCCGGAGGAGCACGATTGCAAAGGATCATTGATGATTTTAAGGGCATCACAGGGTTACTGAACATTTGTCGTGCAATTGATGGTACACACATTCCTCTAACTAGTCGACCCGATCGAAGAGCCACCGTGACTTCTACAACAGGAAGAAATTCAACTCTATTGTTCTACAAGCAGTTTGCAATGCAAACAAGATATTCTGGAATATATGTGCAGGTCAACCTGGTGGTGTTTATGATGGAGGGTAGTTCATAGTATCCAGCTTATACAAGGCTCTACAGAACCGGACTATCTTGCAGAGTCCAGCCGTGGAAGTTGGAGGGAAGTTGTGCACACCGTACTTGATAGGTGATTCTGCATATCCGATCCGCATGTACTTGCAGAAGAATTGGAAGTCACCGGAACATGAAGACAAGAAACGATTTGATAGTGCTATGAACTCGGGAAGGGTTGTCATTGAGAATGCGTTCGGATCGCTTAAGAACCGATGGCGTATTCTGAAAAACTTTAATTCAAGAGTTGATAGAGCGGCTGGGATCACCGTAGCATGCTGTTAGTTACACAATTTTTGTCAAGAACGCAATTTGCCGGAGCCAGGGGGTACTACTCTTTGACATCGTGATGATTTACAAGGTTTTGGGAATGTTAGGCTACGAGTTCACCGTGACAAAGAGAGAGGAAAATCAGAAGGCGAAGCGTTGAGAACCAAATTATTTGAACAGTGGATTCTTATGAATCCTTCGTTTCAAGTGAAATTGTACTAGTACTAAATTTGTTTCTTGATTTTCATTGCAACCCCTAAATTTTACTTTATTATTTCTTTTTCCAACTTTTATTTCACACTTTTACTTTATCCTCTTTTATGTCATCCTCTTTTACTTTACCCTCTTTTACTTTACCCTCTTTTATTTTGTATTGTTTTTTTGTTTTTTCCCTCCTACCTAAAAAAGTAAAAGGATTTATAAAGAGTATATATATGGGAGTACGCCCTTTGGTTACGTATGTTTCTCAAATATATTTTGCGTCTATCTCTCTCTTAGTGGAATTTTGTCTTTGTCGTTATTTTTGGCATTTGGAAGTATTCATTCATTTGTTTTCTAAATTGTTGCCATCATGGCTGAACGGGAGCCTCTTGGGAATCGCAAGGCAGAAAAGGGGAAGGAGAAGAAAAAAATCCTAGAGCATGGACAGATTGTAGTATACAATATCTTCTCAATCTTTATGCTGATAGGTACCACGAGTCATCAAGTAAGACGTTTAGACAGAATCATTGGATGGAATTTGCAGCAAAGCTTGATGCTGAATGTCCAAGTGATCTTCTAAGAATGGCGAACCAGTGCCGAGATAATTTTAATTCCTTGAAGAGAGAGTACATGAAAGAAAAGCAAACTCATGGACAAAGTGGAGCAGTAGCGACCACCTCGGAATACTATGAGATTTTTTACGGTCTTTTTGGTGGCACTGCAAAAGCCCAAGGTATATAGTTTTCCCAACCTTAACCATTGCAATCTTTCATGTATAAATATATATTTTATTTATGAAAAGAGTTGGACTAATTTCAAGTTCCGCGTTACATTTCTTGTTGTGTAGGGGTACCGCATGGTGTCGATCATGGAACGCACTTGGGACAAGAAGAAGTTCAGCAACTCAGCGATGAGGACGAAAATCCTCCACCGGATCCGCCAGCTATAGGGGTTCCGGCATCTACAAGTGGCCCCTCCCGCGCCGAGTTGTCTCCTTGTTCACTGGCGGCACAACAACCATACACATCAGGACAGGTAAATACTTCCAAGCGGAGGAGAATCGGAGCAGCAAATGATCAATCACTTGTGTCGGCCATCGCTCAATTCTCTGATGGAATGTTACAAGTACAAAAAACTCTCTGGAGGCTGATGCCCGGGCGAGAGCTAAAAGTCTACAGCTACAAAGAGACATGCATCAGGAGCAGTTGCGAATTGCGAGGGAGATTCGGAGAGAAAACAATGCCCATGTTGTTGCACTGTTTAATGTGATTGCTAGTGCAATGTTGGGTAGAGTTCCACCCAAACTCCACCCCCATCCCCACCTCCATCTCCACCCCCACCCCTATAGCGAGTATACGACAACTATTGTTCATGGTGGTGTTTGTTAGTTGAGACTTCCAATAAAAAATGAACTTTGGATAGGATTTTGTACAACTTCTTTTCTAGTTTTTTTCTAGAGCACTCGTGAGGAAATCACAATTTAGATTATGCTTTAGTGAATATCCATTAAAAGTAGTTGTACATGCTTACATATCAAAGATGTAAAATACTATTTCACAACCTCTATTAATATTGAGAGGGGCATTTTGGGTGTACTTCTTTTGTTCACAATTTTCTCATCATTGGGATTCATACCCACCACTTGAAAACTGGTCCTCTTCGTATGTTCCACTCAATGCAATGAAAAAATGAATGGTTTTCTCTACTTCAAACAATATAATCTTTCATTCCGGGCGATCAAATTTTCTGAAATTTGGACCTCACTTAATAAGTCTTAATCGAGATACTATGGTTAGAGGTAAAAAAAACTAGTTTTTGTTTTCCTCCTAAGTCATTGCAGTAGAACAAGGAGTTCAAAAAATAGTAATGCATGGTGTGAAAATGCCTTGGGCCAACTTAGGTTAAGAAATTAATAATGAAAAATAGTAATGCATTAATTACTATACTCTTCATGAACTTAATATTTGATAGAGTAATTCTCGTTTATTATGCATGTTTAAGGTCGACCTCAAACGTGAAACGCAAATAGAGTAATAGAGAATTAGAGAACCCGAATGGTAAAATTGGGGGAGAAAGTGGGAGAAAAAGTGGGGTAAAACAACCCAAAAATTACTGAACCAGGCTCCACAGCCTGGTTCCACTTCGATTTGGCCGGTTGTGCCGAAATGGGCGGAACCAGCCCAACTGGGCCCGGCGCTCCCTCATGTGGGAGCAAAAGCTCCCACATGGAGCTCATGTGCGTCAAACTATACTCCATTGTCCACTTATATAGAGGGATAATAAGATCCTAACGTTAGAAATGAAATGAAATGAAATGAAATCTTTACTTCTGAATGTTCTATAGTGACACTACTAATGGTACTCTTGAAGTTTTGTTATTTCAAACCTTGTTGTATTCCTTTGAAGACTAAGGTTGATCAACCAACAAACAACTTCTTATAATAAAAGTAAAATTGGTTTTTTAAAATTTTTAATGTATATTAAAATGGAAGGTACATTCTAAATTTGAGAACACTTATAGTTTGATACCAACAAAAATGAATCACCGCTATAGATGAGTTGCAATAAGATAAATGTTCTTCAATAATGATGTTCATTTATCAAAGATTAAGAATGAGAAATTTCATTTATATTCCAATATATGGATGTTTTTAGCATTTAGAAGTTAAGACACAACAGTGATTGCCACTACAGAAAACAATATGACATGAAGAATACTTTTGTTGGATATTAATTATATTTAAAAGGTACCAAATAATTTCAAGATATTCATATTATTCAATTTTTAACATACTTATTTTTCAAAGAATTGAGGGGTATTAACTAAAAACCAAGATATTTATGATTGGATGACTCCAGTCTTCAAATTTTGAGTGATTAGATGTTGCATAGTTACAATCTTCATTATTTCTTGTAATACATCACCTAAGGGCTCATTGTTCAATATCTAATCATAACAAGGTTGTCTAAAAATATTTTTGAAGAATAGAATAATTTATTAATGGTCAATATATAATAATTTGTCCTTTTTACTATGTTATTTCATTTCTTAAGTCAAATGAGGCACTTGTTTGAAATTTTTGAAAAAAAATTACTCTTACTTTTATCTTACAAAACTACATTTAATCAAACAAACAAGTTTATCTATAGAAAGCAATCATTTTATGATATTCTAGTAAAGAAGAATTAGGTTTTTTTTCAAAACAATGTTCTTAAAGCACCAATAACAGAAATGGATGAGAATGAGGCTTGTCATAGAATCAACACCCAAGAGTACTATTGGCATGTACAAATTTGGGGTAAATGATGATAAATAACCACATATTCTAGAAACATATCACAGCTAGTGCCTCACCATCACGTTCATTAGCTTTACAAACCTTTACCATTGTTTTGGTGGCAATTAAGTTGTCCTCTGGGTAGATTTCTATTATAGGTCATCTTTAGTGATGGTTAAATATAAATAGTACTTTGAAGCATTTCACGTTTCATTTCTTCTTGCAGGGTCTTTGTCCTTCCTCGTCTTCTTCTCCTTCTCCTTCTCCTCCTTCTTCTCCTCCTTCTCCTCCTTCTCTTCCTCTTCCTCTCCCTTCTTCTAATAATTTGCTCACCTTCTATTTTAGTTTAGACTTGGGTATAACTTGTAATTAATCCCTAGAAATTTTTGGCAGTTTCACACCAAAATCACTTCAAAACTGCTGATTTCAATGCACTAAGTTAAGAAGAAACAAAAACTTGTATTTCCAATTTCAACAGTTGGATCTCAATTGAGACTTGTCGAGCATATTGTCACAAAATTTCATAAACTTTGACGACATGGATTGAAAGATTATATTGTTAAAAATAGATCAAATATTTTATTTAATCCCCCCGTTGAGTTTATTAGGAGACTTTGATATGTCTTAATATCAAGTTTTTGCACTATTCAAGGTCTAAATTCATTACCATCACGTTGAGCACAAAATTAATTCCTTGAAGACCAATTTTTAAAAAAGAGAAGGGATGTAGCAAATTCAAAACAATTGTGCAAGGATCGGAGCTTCAAAAATTGTCAATTGAGGTTAAATTTTTGTGAACTAAATATGTTTAGAATGATAGTCCTAATGGTCAATAAGAATGTTTACATCACATATTGTTGAGGAAAAAATAATAAGTAAAAAGTATGAAGATCTCTAAGTATTATGTGGAAAAGAAGAAGTTCTTTTTGGTACCTTGCCCGACTATGTGTGACAAAGTATGGAAATGTTGGACTTGGGTTAATATGCAACCTTTCACTAAAGACAATTTATTTTTTTTGACTATTCAAAAAGAAATAATATAACTTGCTTGTATTAAAAATCTCACACTTCACTACAGTCAAGGTAAAGAAATTTGTTACTTGAAGGCACATTTGATACGTTAGGGATTAGTGGTGGAATTTGGATAGTCTATTGTACGTAGTGGTCACTTTCGGCACCTACATGCCAAACTAAATCACAACGGTTCCAGCACAATGGATATCACCTTGGCATTACATGGATATCACTTAGACAAATACCTTGGATTTTCTAAAGAATTTGGATATTCTCCATTGTGTATTAACTATGTACAAAAGTGAAGTGACCACTGCCTCGGATACTGTAGATTGGACATGCTAGAAAGAATGCACACACAAAATCAAATTTGCATGTAGATCAGGGCTTCTCGAGGCCCACATGATATGTCACCGTTCCTGTGGCAGAGTCCCATCTGCCACGTATTGAAAAGAAAAGCATGCGCCTAACGTCCCATTTCCTAGTGATTCCTCGTGCAATTGCCATGCATGTCATTATAGACCTACTACCTAGAAATGTGCGGAAGACCCTAAAACCCAACATCGCCTACTTTAGACACGAGAAACATTATTGGAGGAGGTTACATGCAAACAAGTTGTCAAATAATGCAAGCCAACGAAACTTGGATAGACCTGCTATGTATAGTATACTGCTTTGATGTTCTTACTGGAGCACAACTAAAGTCATACTTTTGCGGTCCAATTCCAATAACTGACAAGATGAGTTCGACAAGCAATGATGCCACAGTTACCCCAGATTCAGAGAGTACTACAGGAAAACGGGAGCCCATTGTTTAAAATAAAAATAAAAACCATGTAGGGTAAGCCTCCCCATATCCGACAAAAACCCATAGCCAACACCTATAAAATTGGGGATATCCAACCCTCTTCCATCCCAATACCACCAACTCAGCTTCAAATGGAGGTTTGCTATTAAGGTAGAGGCACCCAATTCCGATCACTGAAGCTAGTTCGGGACTCAAATGACATTGTATGTCAAAAACATTTATGTAGAAAGATGCGGAATTAGGAATGAAACTGAACAAACATTTTTTCAAATTTAATCACAAAGATTTGGAATTGATATAGAATTTAGAAGCCCAAAAACCAATGGAGCCCATAATCAAACTCTAGAGTAGGTGAGATTTGGTGCCCTCCTGCACCGAATGCCAATAAGTGAGAGTGAGTAAAAGAGAGAAGACATGCCATGGATAACCAACTCACGGAGGGTACCCAATACCGATCAATCTTGTTTGACTTTCGAGGCAATGCCACCAATGAGAGCTCAATTGAGGTGGAGCAACCCAAAATTACACAAATCATGACCCAATGCCAATAATGACTAGTGTTTTCAAATTTTGAGTTATCGGTTTTGGGTCACTTCATGCACCATTTCAAGCATTTGCCATTTTCATGCACAATGCCACACATACTCTATTGATCGGAATTGGGTGGCCGATCGGAATTGGGTGCCTCTACCTTAGTCAAGACCATTACTTTTGGTCGTTGGTTATGGGGGGTACCTACTGCTCGCCACCGACTAAACATGGCTATATAGTTTGAAATTTCATAACTAATTTAGATTTCATCGAAAAAAATATGAAATCACTTGGGTTGAAATTGTAATTCTATTGGCTATCACTGAAAAATAATAGTACAATTATCTTCTCTCTCCATATACGCACATTCCTTAACTTGTCAGTTTTAGGAGGGCTTACCTTACTCTGTTTATTATGCAAAATTTATACGACTTTAATATAGTATTTATATTCAAGTGTGTACAACCCCTCTCTGAAATTAATATCGTTTCAATAGCATTCAATTTCATATTGTATAAGTGCAATATCAAATCCAAATGTATTAATTTTTTATATTAAAGTTGGATGAAGATGACCTATGAAAAGGTTCATGTAGTTTTTATATCACCAAATTGTCATATCGTGATTATATGTATTGAAAAACAATGTTGTATATTACTTATACATGTACAACTCATATGAAGAACATTGTGTACTAAAAGCATATGAAATCTATATGCGATATTTTTTGATATAAAGTTTGTATGGAAGTGGTATAGCAAAAAAAATATATAATTATTGTATGGTAATATAATCATATTGTAGTGGTATAAACCCTAAAAAAGACATAGTACTCATACTGAATGTATATAGTTTTTATATAAGTGAAATTTAATATTGTGTGTGTATTGAGAATTTGATACATGAAGAAAGAAATAATTATAATTATATATATATATATATATATATATATATTCAATGTAAATGACGTAGTGTATATTACATTTGAATATATTATGTAATTTACATTCAGAATGTAAATTTGAATATATTTACGTCATTTACACTTTTACATCTTTATTGTTTTCAAAGTATCCAAAATTATATATTGTGATTTTCTTCTTTTAAAGAAAACTTGCGACCAACAAATATAAAGGTACCCTATGCATTGGTCAATTTGTACATAATTAATTCACAACAAAGAATGTCCAATTTTTTTGGGAAACTCAAGATATTTGTCTTGGTGACAACGCCTATGTGATACCCCATGTAATGCCTATGTGATACCCCATGTAATGCCTATGTGATGTACATGGAATGCCTAGGTGATATACGTGTAATTCCTAGGTGAGACCTATTAATTCCCTTGTGCCTTCTCCAAAGTTTTGACATGTAGCCAAAGTAGGGATGACTTATGAATGACGTTGAAGGTGGAATAGATGATCCTAGTAATGTGACATGGTAAACTAAAAGACGGTAAAGGTCAAATGAAAGATTCGACAAAACTAACAAACTCATGTGGAATAGACTAAAGGTCAAAACCCATTTTGGAAACTCATATGCTACATGGTAAACAAAACCTACTAGCAGTACACAATGGAATGATATTGCAAGGAGTGGCGGTTCAAAAATTCCCAATTCACATTTTATTTTTTCGAGGACTTAATATGTTTGAGAATGAGAATCCAAACAATCTATAAGAAGTCTTACACCACATTTTTTTAGTAGAAAAAATAAATTGTAAACAATATAAAGATCTCTAAGTTTTATGTGGAATAGAAGAAGTTTTTTTGGTACCTTGCTCGACAAATTGTGACACTATATGAAAATGTTTGACTTGAGTTAATGTGTAGTTTTTCACGAAAGACAAGAATTTTTTTGAAGATCTAAAAAACATCACTTGCTAATATTGAAAATCTCACATTCAACGAAGTGTTCTAGCAAAAGTTTTTGGAGTTGCCCAACGTGTCCTTCTCTTCCCATTTGAAATTCAAAACCCTATAACTTTTTATAAAATGGTAGTAAAGATTCTTCTAAAATGTCTTAGTCTTTCAGGGGTTAACCCAAAAGACCAATTGTATCTTCCAGGGACTATTTTTTCACTTTTATTGCACTTTTCTTTCAATTTGTATGGACAAAACTCACAATTTTTTTACTACATCATCTCATGAAAGGTTAGAAGAAGATACTACGGTTTCATTCTCATTAACTTCATCTTAGCAGTTTTTAATCAATGGAGTGGAGATTCTTATAAAATGCCTTTCGTCCTTTACCGCTTACGGAGGGGAGAAAAGAAAGGAAGAAAACACTAGAGTTTTTTTTTAAAGAACCCAACATCATGACCCTAACTGTCATCTTGTATCCCGCAAATGAGTAGATGACATGAAAGAAAGAGGGGCCATGGCAAATTACATGGTCGAGTTGATTACAAACATGACCCCATGATTTGTGGACAGTGTCAATGAACATCAGTCACATCTTGGATGATTGAGGGCAAAACCCCATGTAATGCCCGACCCGAACTATCATTGTAGCTTCCCCACTTGCAGACTGTAGGGAAGAAAATGTAGGGCCACTTCCATGCCTCACACCCGTCAGCTATTATGATCAACCCAACGTTTTGGGTGCTTCAAAATTGTACCCCGATTGCCTTTATTAAAAGAATCTGATAGGTCCCACCTTGAAGTTCACAATCCATCTTGCTCTGATTAGTATGTTGGAAGGAATAGGGAAACTGACACGCTTGAAAAGCGGCTGCGTCATCCCGGAGATTATGTGCTACACCCAACCTTACTTTTTTGGGTAGGGTCAGAAGCTAGCTACATGGAAGTGACTCGACCCAGTCAGAGATGACGGGTCGGGCATTGCATGGAACCAAGGCTCTAAAGTTATTGATTTGGTATGTAGTAACTCGATGATTGACAAGACAAATCAAGGTTGACACTAGTCATCACTGACTTGGTTGCAGATACCAATTTAGAAGGAGTTATGTGTACGGGCCCACTACCATGGTTGCTACTACCATTTAGCCTTCTAGCTTGTTGCGTGTATGAGGCCTAAGAAATAAGGAAGGTGAAATTTCTCACCCTCTAAATATTTCAGTTTATAAATCTCGCCCTACTTTTGTGATAAGGAAAGGACACAGGTTCAAAAGGGTGCTGCAGCAGGTTTTTTTGGCTGACACAAGGTGGGCACCCTCTACATTTCATACTTTCAGGAAAACTCTACTTATATGAAATATTTGGTTACTCTATTCACCCATGTGCGAAACAACAGAATGGACAGCATGGAATATTATTTTATTGGGATGACATGTTCAAAGGAATCAGCCATCAGTGATATTTTTGTACTCTTGCAAGTCTTGACCTTTCATCACAGTCCAAAGTTGTCAGTTAAACTATTGTGTTTTCTACAAACTTCAGTTGCAATCCAATGGCGCGGTGCCACTTGGGTGGAGCAACTTTCAACTTGGAGAGCTAATATTGACTTCCACTAAGTTACAGTATTAACTTGGCTGTCCCCACTGATTCCTCTCGGCTGCCAAGTCCAGCCACTACATATCTCCCCAAAAGGTCCCGGATTTAAGGTATGTTTCTAATGTCCAACAAATAGTGAGAAATGTCAGGTGGGTGATTTGTATAGGGTGAGGCCCTCCCCACCCTCACCCGGCGTAACGCCAAGCCAAACTCTAAAAATTCCACCTAAAAGTACTCGTCAGGCAGGCATCTTGGCTGTGAGGCCCGGGAATGATACGATTTCGCCCGGGAACGTGGGGAACAACACCTCACGCCAGGTTCGGTTCGTCGGCGGTGCAGAAAGAAAACAAAGCGCGTGCGTTAAGGTCTTGGAGGTTTCCATTTGCTAGAGGTAAGTGGGATTCAAATGTGCAACTTCTCCTGTTTCAGGAATGTGAAGCTCCTACGTATCTATCAAGTTTTTGTATAAAGAGCAAGAATGAGCACCGGTAGATAATTATATTAGAGATAATTGTATAGTATTGTTAGAAGATGAGGGAAACATGTCATACATCTTCATCATCATCTTCTTCTTCTACAAGGAACTAACATCATGCACACTACAGTACTGGTGCATCCGTACTACGAATACATCCACTGTAGACGGTGAATTGTGTAGTTATTAGCCCTTGAAAGACCAAGTGGTTGTTTGGGAGACAATTTTTCTCACTCTGACAACACTTATCTTTCAATTTGTACGGACAAAATTCATAGTTTTCTTCCCACACCATCTCATATAAGTTCATAAAATATATCCTACAATTACATTCTCAAAAAGGTTCATCCTAGTAGTACTAACCCCTAAAGGACAAAGGCATCTTAGAAGAATCTTCACCTCATTATTTAAAAACATTTTTTGAGAATGAAACCGAAGGATCTTCTTACTAACTTATACGAGGTGATGTGGTACAAAACTATGAATTTTGACCATACGAGTGAAAAGATAATGTAGTAGAAGTAAAAAAATTGTCTTTCAAGGAAACACTTGGTCCCTTAGGGGTAAATCACAGGAGTAGAGATATCTCTAAAAATGCCTTGGTCCTTTTAGAGATAAGGTCCAAGTGTGAACATTTCGAGATTAACCTTTTAAGGCCGATGAGCTTTCTTAGCATGCAAAAATCTACGAGTGTTCTAGATCATGCAAAATAAACATCTACGCAAAAGGTGCATTTCATCACAACCCCCATTCCCAAATATCAATGTCGCTCGCCGATTGTTGCACCAAGTTTCGTGGCGATTGTCTTAGTGGATGCCCATCTCCCTCCACCTCTTTTTCATAGTTCAAATCTTTCATGGAGGTGGCTCGAGATTATCGGCCTTAAACGATCCGAAATGGGTCGCTCGGTCTGAAAGGGTTAAGGCAACGAAATCACATGGAATGTGCCGGGAAGCACACACCCTAGAAAAAGAAAAGTGGTGGAAGTAGGCACCCGTACCCGAAAGTCCAAAACATTTGATGGGCCCGAGGACAGACCACGTGTATCCTCCATACACCACCAAGGGGTCCACCACTGCAACTGGGGGCTGAGCGCCTATAGATAGGGGAGCAGGCCCCCACACAGAAAGTGGAACGCCTTCAATTGGGCGCATGGATAGAGGCAGAGGGCGCCACGCTAGCGCCTTCCACTTATCCGAGTGCCATGGACTCAACTAACCCAGCCTCTCCCTCCACGTGCCAATCTGCGCCTGCCACGCGGCTCCCCGTATGGGTCCCCCCATACACCACTTCACTCCAGACGAAAAAATAACTTTAGCTCAATCTGGGATGCAAGTTGCAGCATCTCGCTGGTTCTGAGCATGCTACACATGTCACTGCTCTTCTGTGTGTGTTTTTTTTATGACAAAGTAAGTGCTTGCTATTGGCTCTTGAGCTCCCATTGATTCCATGCACCTTGCCATTGGAGTACGGACGGGCCCCTTTCACTGGAAAGTTCGTTTTTCCCCACCGCGTGGTTTTTGTTGTTTTCACTTATTTGGGTGTGGTCAAGCTCGGGGGCCTAGGACTCCGCTGCCACATGTTCCCATCGGAGGATGTTACAATCCATGAGAGCCACTTTGGAATATTTGTATCCCTCATTCGAAGGGTATACTTTAGAGATAGCATTCAGAAAAGAGGCATGTTGTAATAAATATAACATTCCGCACAAATTTTTTAAGATAAAAAGGTGCGTTTGAAGGCAGGTCTAATCAAACTCTAGCCTCCGGCCTGGTGGGGGCTGTGGTCCCCCCCAAGCTGAACCATTCGCCCCAGCAGTGGTCCCAGGCCGGAAGCCCCACTTAGAACCTTCTTTGCTGCAGACAACACACCACAGTCAGCAACGACTTCCTTCTGCCTTGAGATACCACATCACACCCAACTCCCACCCCCATTAAAAAAAGCTACAGAAAGTAAAAAGTAGGCTCAAGGGAACAGACGGAACATGCGAGGGAACGGGAGGTGACGTAAGGGAACGGGAGATAACGTAGGGGGAACGGGCGGAGCAAACCATCACGTGCCCTGCGTGGACGTCGCGACTGCGTGCCAGCCCTGCAATCGCTCCTGCTGTGCGCGTGGTCGTTCGCCGTGGCCTGGATGCGCCGCTGTGTGTAGCGTCCCGGGTGGAGTGCCCGATCGAGCGGCTGGCGTGCGTGGTTCGCGCGCGCCCGATCGCATCGCGGCCGTCGCTGGCCCCCACCATCCTCCGCTCGCGACCTAATTTCGCACTGCCAGGAGTCGACTTACGGTGCGTGAGCGCGACTGGATGCTACTCGCAGAGCTCTCTGGATATGGTGTTGCTTGGAGGAGAGGCCGGAGAGGTCTGATGGATTGGTGAGGAGCGCCGACGCGGTGGTGGTGGAGGGTATGGCGTGATGGAGGCTCGGGTAAGTGGGCGCATTGCGAGGAATTTGCATTGACTGGAGTTGTTTTTGTTTGTGTGCGACGGGAGGTCATCGTGCAGGAATCGTCATTTGCTAGAGATTTCTCGTTGTTTGTTGTTGACTGCGGAAGTCGTAGCGAGGGGTCGTGTGTCTTCATGTCAGGTGCAGGAATCGCTCCGTGTTTTGTGCGGTGGAGACGGGGGGGGGGGGGGGTAATTAGCGGAGATGATTAGGGAGTTTTGGAGTGGTGAGGTTTTGTGTTGTTCGCTTGATTTTTTTCTGAGAGAGAGAAGTGGGGGGGGGGGGGGGAGGGGGAGAGAGGTGTGCTGTTCCTGGAATTGCAGATTGGCGTCGGATTTAGTGAAGGAGAAGGCTTGTGAATGTGTTGGTGATTAGGTTGAGGTGCCGAGGATTTTGACCGTCTGGCTTGTGAAGTGTTGGATTTACCTTGGTCTGATGTGCGGTCGTTGCAGGTGTGACTTTGACCGTGAAGTGAGAGCGACGGTGGGGGAGGCGGGGGCGAGAGGAGCCAGGGGCTTGGGTTGCTATGGCTGGCAATGCAGAGAATCAGTATGCGCCCGGGAGCAGCGAATCGAATCCGGGAGGGGCGTGGGGAGCGGCCCCGCCGATCATGCACAGCTGGTGCCTACAATCCGACGAGCCAGCGTCAGGGTCTGTGCAGGCGGAGAACAACAAGTCGCGGCTGGCGAACGATGCTGATGACGACTGCGGGTTTGATCTGAATCTAGGCCTGTCGCTCGGAGGAGGAGGGAAGAGTACCAAGCCGAAGAGCAGGGAGAAGGAGAAGGAGGTCCTGTTGGATAGAGACGCGTTTCGGGACAAGGAAGAGAGACGAGACGGCGTTGTGTCGAAGGATGTCGATCGTGGTGGCGTCATGTTCAAACCGTTCAAGACGGAGCAGGACGAGGCGAATCCAAGCCGAGTGCAGCAGCATTCGTTCTGGCAGGACTTGGATCGTCCTGGTGATGGCGAGGCGCAGGAGAAAGCTTCACTTCCTGCTCGTAAAGTGCAAGCTCCGATTGCCAACCAGGTCGAGCCGGGTCGATGGGCGGGGGAGAATTCCGTGGCGGAGGATTCCAAGATGTTCGCTCAGCACATGTGGCAGGCGCTGCAGGGGAAGGCGGCGCAGCCGGAGCATCAGCGCGTCCCGCTGAGTCCGCAAGATGAAGCCAGCTTGATCAAGGAGCTGCAAGGACTCCCCCCGCAGGCTGTGGCCACTGCAGCCGCGTGGGCGCGCGTCGTGGCCCAGGGCGGGTTTCCAATGCAGATCCTGGAGGCGATCAAGGACGGAGTGGACCCCGGGATTTCGCGCGGGATGGCATTGCAGCGGTCGATGTCCATCTCGAAATCACATTCGTCTGGTCCACATTCGGAGGTGAATCCCGATGCGTCTCCTCCAATGTCGAATGCGGGTTTGGAGAGAAGTGATTCGGATGTGAGCAAGAACATGCAGATTGCGGAGGAGCAGCACCGTCAGGTGGCTATCATTCAGCAGCAGGAGATTGTGGAGCAGCAGCGGAAGAGGGAACTGCAGACGCAGAAACGGCAGGAGGCGCGGCGGAAGAGGAAGGCTTTGCTCGAGGGACAGAAGTCTAAGAAGTCGTCGAAGAAAGAAGACGAGAGACCGGGGTCAGTTGGTCCAGGCGGCAGCCAAGGTAGCAGATCTGGGATAGAAACGCCGCCCTCTTCTTTGAGAAGAACGAGTTCACTGCAGCCCATGAGCAAGGAGAATTCTGTTTCGATGGGGTCGTCCCCGCCTGACAGCCAGGACGCAGGCGGTGCATCCAGCAACTCTGCGTTTCGCAGACCAGCGAGTACCTCATGGTTGCACAATTGGGATGGCAACCACCCAGCAAAAGCTAAGCCGGAGAAAGACGGACGAGTGGAGTCCGGTGAGCAGATGGTGGAGATCCGGCGTGCTCTTGAGCGAGCAAGGGAACGGGGCGCTAAAGACCGAGGCGAGGATAGTGGAGGGCATGCGGAGTCGAACAGCGAGACAGTTCAAAAAGTCGGCTCGCCTGACGTTGTGCAGATGCAGAGAATGGACCTAGACTCAAACGGTGGCACAAGGCAGGTCCTAAACCGGCAGGAAGGGTCCAACCTAGGGCCGCCTTCGGGCATGATGAACGGTCCCATTGATCCGGTATTGTTCCAGAAAATCATGGAAATGCAGATGATGATGTCCAAATTTCCCCAGATGCAGAGACGGGGCGAGGGCGGTGCGGAGAGAGCGGCTCCCATGGCGGAGCCTGACAAAGCTGCGAAGAAAGGCCGTCCCTCCAGCCAGACAAGCTCCGGTGGGACAGAGAGCTCCGGTGGCCAGGATGAGAAGAGTGGCAGTGGTGTGCGTGTGGTGCACTGTGATGCCGACGCACTGTCGTCCCAAGTGGCGACTAGCACAGCAGGAGAATTGTGCTCCAATCCTCCTGCTGTAATGATGCCCTCCGTGAGCAATGCGATGGCGATGGCAAGCATGGCATTTCCACAGGGCGGAGGATTTCCCATGATGCCTGGCGCATTTCCGTTCCCGCTTCCTGTGCCGCCTGGTGGTGGCCCAGGCGGAGTGCCTTTCAGCGTCCCGTTCCCATTTCCTTACCTGATGCAGTTTGCGCCCAATCCAGCAGCTGCTGCAGGTGATGCCAACAATCCCGAGCAGCGTGCGCACCCTAACATGCCTAGCCCTTTCCAAATCGCATTACCTGCCGGTTTCAACCCCCCCTTCCAGATCCAAGCCCCGGAAGGAGGCCCTGCAGCTTGGCCGTCCACAGTGGTGCGCCCACATGCGACTCCCCCTGAGTCTCCGCCTCGGGGTGTTGCGGCTGCGAAACCGAGCCAATCCACAATCTCACGCGATGATGACAAGCACAACCCTCGAGGTAGGTTTAGGGTTGCTCCTTCCTTTTGAAAGATAAAAAAAGTTCCTCTGTGATTACCAAGGCTAACATGCAACATGACTCTCCCAGGGGCAAAAGGCAAAGAGCACGCCAGGAGTCAAAACCCATCCCCTGGGCGCGACTTACCCGCGCAGTCTTTGGCGAAAGCCAGTTCCATGGGCAGCGGCGCATTCAACAGACTGCGCACTACGGGCGCACCCGCCACGTCCTTGCCTCCGTCGCAGTTAGGAATCTCCCGGTCGAAGTCCGATGCAGTCACCTTTCGAAGAGAAGGCTCAGTTGGAAGCGCATTCGCAGCGCCAGCGGAGCACCCACCCTCAAACAACCCTCCTACAGAGAGTGGACCCAATGCCAGCCCATCAGCTCCTCAACCCGAGCTTGCAGCAGTGCAGAGCCCTTCCGCAACTGAAGAGATCGCCAGACTATCACAGCCTACAGGTATGTGGCGTCAGGGCTCATTACCAAGCTTCGAAGGGATAGCAGGGCAGGAGGCGGCCAGTCTGCGGCTAGGGGTGGCCCCGGGGGTGCACTTCGGTGGCACCGGCACCCCTCCGGACCTGCCGTGGGTGACCTGCAACGGCACCATCTCCGGCGTCCTGTACAGAGTGGAGAAGGGCCAGGTCCGGATCGTCTGCGCCTGCCATGGCCGCCACATGACCCCGGCGGAGTTTGTCCTGCACGCCGGATGCGGCGAGATTCCCAACCCGGAAAAGGCCATCGTCGTGGGCCCCTTCACGGTGATGTCGCAGCAACCGGCATCCGCCCAAGCTTGATTGTAGATTCATGATCTAGACCATATTTCTTGTAAAGTAGCAGCTACAGCAGGAGAACGAGAGAGGCTTGCGGTTTGCCGTCGCTTGTGCAGAGGAGTTGTTTGCTGTTGAAAATGAAGATGTAATGAATGGTATGTAACATTGTGTTTTCTAGTTCTGTATTTTTCTGGCCCTCATTTTCATTACATTCTAGATCTAGTGCAAGGGCGGCATTCCTTTTGAGGAGGATGGCTCTTACATGAGCTTACAATGGCCATCAAAGGGAAGAACTGGATGTGAGTATGGCCCATCAAAAAGGAATCAATCATTGTTGAGACTCAATAGTGGCCCCACAAACTGCCCTTGCATTGGTTCTTGTTGCTTGGTGGACCATTTTATTTAAGTGTTAACCTTTCCATTTGTGATGGTGACAAAGCCGGGGACATCCATTGATTGTATTTCTAATGTAGATTACCTATGACTTGGGAATGTTATGATTTCTCAGATGGGGTAATAAGTGTTTGTGTCGTGAGTGTTTCACTTTTTACGGTGGGTTAGTAAGTAGGTGGGGATCACACCATCCAGATGGTCTTGGGAGGGTGCATGTGTGTTTGACCAGTATGTGTCCTTTTCTGGTGAGATATTTTCACTGCTGATGGAACAACTTAGGAACATATGTTACAAAGTAAAGTTTGATGAGTAGGGCCCACAATGCACATGAACAAGTTCTGGGACCATCGGATTCATTCAACCCATCCTGACCACAAAAGGACTTCACATTGGAGTTTTCCTGAAAGTCACCGAAATACACCGGATAGGTATGCCAAATCTTAGGGTCTTATGTTAGTAACTGGGACCACATGCACATGGTGTCTTGGCTTGGGAAAGGTTTGGGGGAACTATTGGTCAACCCTTTGAGAACTAAGGGTACTATGGAGGAGCTTTAGCTTGCATGGGGTAGGGCCCAAGAACATTGATTGCAAAACATTTCATTGGTGTAGAAAAAGGCGATATGAAATTTCCTCATGCTCTCTTTCTTTCCGTTTATACATCTCATTGCACCATATTCCTCTTGACTTGCCCCTTCAGGAAGCGTTTTCAGGAAAACTCTATTGTATTATAAAAATATATATCAACTAAACTATCTCAAATAATCTCAATTCTAAGTTTAAGGTTGGGAATGCATCTTTTTGTATAGTGTTGTGTGTAGCTTAAGGTCACATGAAAATAACAAATGTAACACTTTGACAAGTTTAACCCAAGGATTGTTTTTAAAGAAATTACATAAAAAAGATAACACTCTTAGTCCTATGACATCAATTATGTTTCTTAATAAATATAGATGTCACCTCTACTTGAAGTATTATATTGGATAATGGTTGATAAGACCTAAATCAATTAAGACACCTTCAAGTAGTTATCGTGTTATTTCATAAATCACCTATTTGATATGACTGCCCATGTACATATTCAATAGATCATTACTCAATTAACCATCTACAACTCCACACAGACTGTGATACCATTTTGTCATCAACTGCGAGTCTAGTATCCCAACACCTCCACTATGTTAGTAATCACACAATATCCAGTTGATATGGTTCACGTCACAGTCATTACAGGGTCGTCACCTCTACAATTAACTTCATCACAACATCCATTAGTCACGGGTATAACTCTTGACAAACCTGAACTTCTATTGGATTCTACACAACAACTAGACTCTTCATCTAGTGAACTATTTCTTACTCTCTATTTGATCATTCTACACAATTGACTCAACTCAACATCAAATTGATGACATTCTATCATGAAGAACTAAAATGTGTTGATGTTTGTATTGTGAATCTAGTTGATGGTTACAAAGATTAGTAAACATATCTAGCCTTGTAATCTATATCAAGTTGATTACGGCATCAAGTTGATAATGTACCGAGGTAATCGAGTTGAGTTGATAGTTACAATGAAAACCACTATGGCTAAGTGATGTAGAATCTGAGTAACACAACATAGACTATAATGATCAAATCGATTCACTTCTAGGGCTGCGACTAACACTATGTGATGTGCTCGCTAATTGCTAAGTGAATAGTGTTTCTTCCTATTGTCTCTTGCTTCTATATAGTACTAGGTAGTTATAACTCCATGCCTCTTCATATTTCAAACTCATCCTCATGGTCCTTGTAATCCTAACTCCCTAAACCATATGAACTACCTATTTGATTCACACTATCATGTTATGACAAGTTCAAGTTGATACTCAAGACCTATTCACACTGGACCTTCAAAAATAACATCAAAACAAAAAAAGTAACCACTACACACATCGAGACCCGAGGTGGGCTTTTGCAATTTTGGCCACGTTCCCATGATTGTAGTTTATATCTCAATCTTTACAATAATTTTGTATCAAGATGCAGGAAGATAAGAGCTATGTGGTTTTTATTTTATTCTTATGGGGGTCATAGAAATAAAGTTATGTCATTTTCATTTTGGTTTAGGGCGGACATGCTAAGTAACTCCAAAAACTTTTGCCAGAACCCCCTATTAACTCTTATACATCAACCGGGAACCGTAAATATTGGAACTTTTTTACTTCGTAGGATACAAAAGTGTATAAAAGTTTTGCAAGACATTTGGATTGAAGATTTTTTAACTAACATCTTTCATTTAGAAGTCATTTCAATATCTAAACCTAATCATGTTCACTAGACACCATTCATGTAGAATACTGTGGCCACCAGTGGCTCTTTCTAATATTTAAGGGTTATTTAAGGGTTAACTGTGAATTCATTCCAAATGCTAATGCAAGCATGAAAGACATCTCTTTGTAATCAAATTACGAGAGCATATCTTTGAAATAGCCATGGACGGTGTTTTAAGCTGAGCGCCAAATGATGCTCAAATGCACACTCATATGATGTTCTTGCCAGAATACACAAGACATGTTGAAGAAAGCATGAAACAATCTTTGAACCGCACGCCACGTCCAGGAACAAAAGCACACATGCGGCGAACAAAAAGGAATTGATACTTGACCCTCAAAAGTGAGAAGGTGCCATTAGGGGCCATTGTATTCTTCATGTATGGTGTTGTATTTGAATATGATAAGATTCAGATATTGAAATGACCTCCAATTGAAAGATGTTAGTTTAGGAATCTTCAATCCAAAGGTGTAAGTATTGCTAAACTTTAATACATTTTTTGCATTCTACAGAGTAAAATACCTACTTATATATACGGTCGACGACAAAGCTTTAGGAATTAACTCTTTAGCAACCAAGCAACTTGTTTTGGACGCCAGACCCACAAAAAGTTGTAGATAAGGTGGTTGCGGAGTGTAAATCAATGTCGCACGACTTACATATGGTACACTTTTTGTTGTCGAAACTGAAAAAGTAATTTGAACCATTGTAGAAGGCCATGTTTTGCCGCAAATTGCATTGAAAGAGATTTAGTTTGCAGTATATTCTATGCATTTCAGAGATGCAGGACCAATACACTAAAATTGAGAATTAGTGTAACCACACTAATTAATTTGTAAATGCTATAAGTTTTTACTTTAGATGAAGGTTTTTACTACAAGCACAACTATTGATACTATTCAACGAGGGGAATCATTGTAATCATCGTTGGTAAGAAAATTCATCACAAGTAAAACTTATTAACATTTTAGATCATTTACTGTGCTTAACACTAATTCTCAATTTTAGTGTAGTGAGTTTGCCAAACTTCGTCCGCTGTTGTTAAAGGGTTAAAAAGTAAGATTATCAGTGTTTAGTCATTAATTTCCTATCGTCAAATCAACATAGCTTGTGGAAGAAGATTAGAAAAACCTTCTCATCCATTGCAACAAACCAAAAACTTAAAACCCGGCGAGCGTTCACCCCAAAATTAGACTTATTCCATGATGTTAACTTTGGAAAAACTTGGATAACAAAGAACTATTGATGCAGTAAGTTACAGTGTTTGAAGTTCATGTATATTGGTGGTGAAAATTGTGGATTTTGGAGGGTGTACTACTTTATTTATCAATAGAACCTTACAAAAAAAAATCATCAAGAAAATGAACAAGGTTTAGACTTGCATTATGTTGATAGCTTCACATTGGCTTACAACACGTAAAGTGAACATTAGCATGCATAATTTTGAATTAGTTTTCATCTATTGTGTACTTGATTGTCAACAAAGATGTTCCATAACTTATTCAAATCAAAAACATAAGTTTTATATGTGATTAGAGAGATCAACAGTCACAAATCATTAGAGAGTCTCTTTGAGACAAATTTCAGCAAAATTTTAGACCAAAATCATTTACCATGTGTATAAAGTACAACATAGTATGTGGCGTTGTATTTGTAGGTATTCATTGTATTTGACTTGTATGTTTGATATTTGACAATGTATCCCAAGGTATTCCAAGACTTCTATAATTCCAAAACATTATCTAATTTTTAAAATGTGCATGCAATATGTGCAAATCTAGACTTTGAAATTTGCAATTTCATGCAAATCACGATTTCATGCAAACCACGATTTAACACATATAAAGACCAAAATGTAGTTGTGTGGTCTCTATAAGGATTAACCACTAGCTCTATCTAACTTCCAAATTAAAGTGTGCAAGCATACTTAAAAATGGACAAAGATTGTGCCAAAACGATAGAACTATGGACTTCACCAAATCATTTGTACACAACTTTAGCTAAATTTTAGTCAAAGATGACCTACACCAAATGTTGAATCTTGGGAACAACTCAATTACGCCTCAGACTTGCTACCATTGTTAGGTTTATGAAGCTACCAAATGTTATGTCATAAACAACATGGTCCACAATTTTAATCCACTTGACTTTGTTACATCAATATTTTCAAAGTATGGTGAGGCAATTTCATGGTGTGCTTTTTCCAAAGAATGAACAAACTAGAAAAGGAAGAAGAAGGTTACCAGGAGCACTCCACCAAGCCCTCCAACCTAGGAAGAATTTGCTGCAAAGCTGAGTTGACGCTGGGAAGTTAATCTACTACTGTGGGCGGGTTTGACATCCTAGTCAGGCGGGACTACGGCGTCGGTCCTCGCACGCAATGTAATTTACATTTTTGTCAGGGGTATATGAAAATATGGCCGCTTGGCATTATGAACTGATGGTCGGCACATGAGAGAGCGAACTTTAGATCCATTGCAATTCTTGGCTATCTTACGTCAACATCACCATTGATGTCACTTTTCCCCATGTGCCAACGCCCTTTTTCCAATGTTGGTGGCAGACCAGACACGGTAGACAGACCGTGGGCGTTGCTCCACCGCAGCATCCCCGGCCTACCGTGGCCAGGCTGGCGTCCAAAGATGGAACTTCTCTAAGAGCAACTTCACCGGGGCACGAGGCCCCGAGAGAAAAACCGACATGGTGTGAAAATCTGTGATTGTTTCCCCCATCGTGGCGCAAGGCAGGCAACCCCGTCCGGCAGGCTGGCGTTGTCGTGGCTCATAGACGCCAAAATTCGTGATTTTGTTGGATCTCTGCCAAGTTTCTCCGCCAATGGGTGCCACTCTTGTACTGCCACATGTACGCATGTCACGAATCGCGTCTGTCAGGGGCGATATGCACAACTTGCCAGCTCCCATTTCTCCAACCTTTTCCAGTAAGACTGCAAGTTTTTCACAACATGCTAGTGAGCGGTCCCCGCTCCACCATGGCGCCTTGGCCTACAGCTGGCCGGGTTGGCATCCAACGGTGGAGCTGCTCTAAAGACAATAGGACTTGAGTTCATGCTCTCCGAATGATGCATGAATCTAGTTTTCGAGTCAGCTTGTGTCTACGAAGTCCGACTCCAACTCATGCTTCGAGAGAATACAAGTGGTAATTCTTTGTTGATTTCTCTCCTTGGATTTGTGTAGGTGGTGGATGGATTGTGGTGCCTACTGAGTGAGTGAGAAAGTTCACACCTAGGTCCTTCATGAGCTCAAAGTACGTAAGCCTTTCCTGACGTTACACGTGGCGGAGAAAATGTGCCATTCATTTTGAATGCTGGACTGACTCCTTTGCACGAAGTATACACTCTTTTTGCTCTTGAGAAGATTTTAGATGTGACTTGAGATGTAACTTGCTCTTGAACTATTTTTGTGCAAGTTGCTTAGGGTCGATGAGTTCGCGACTATCTCTGCAAGGGTTCATATGAGAGATCGTATGTTGTTTGGGATGATTGCTTGATGCCACATTTAACTAAATCTGGACTATTTGTGGATATCCGGACTTAGGGTCAAAAATCAATATGGACTGAAGATCGTGGGATAGTACGATGTTAAACTATAAACAAAGAAATAGGACTACAAAAATATTATGCTTTTGCTATGAATTGCTCTTCATAATATATGAAATTGTATCACAGTGTTCAAAATAGCATCAGACGACGTTGTATGATGTGGCAAACCAGAATGCGTGGCATACATAGTAAGATCCTACGATACAAATCATGAAAGCACTTACATTAGTAAACATATACGAATATGTGCTGAGAAGATTGATAGAGGTTTGATAGATTTGATAGAGGCTTACGATTGTAGGATCCTACGGTTGTTCAGGCTACCAATCTACAAAAGAACATGATGGTCTGAATATAAGTAGTAATAACCGTCCAGATAGTCAGGGACATGGAAGGGATAAACATGTGAGTTACCATTTTTATTCACATAATAAATTGGGAACATACCACTGGCTTCAAAATCAATCACATTATGGATTCTCATAAGCATGACCGTATAGAACACGATCATAGTGCCAACCTTCTAACAGTCTACGAGGGAACTTTCCGTCCATCGGGTGTCCCTTGAGATACTGATTCACCGATGCGTAAGATCTCAACGGGACGATAAACAGAATTAGTGCTATCGTAATGTTTGGTATAACACCGACCGCGTTGGGTAAAATCATTTTTCCTAGCCAGGGCATCGGAAAGTAACAAGCAAAGTTTCCGCTGAAGACATGCCGCATTGGTTGGTCATCAACCATCATTACTTAACCAGAGAGGCAAATGTGCTTCGTCTTCTGGTCAGTTGATAATCTGAATATATTCTTGTCGCAATATGGATACATCTCAGGCTTAGAACAGTGCTTTTGTCCATACAAAAAATAAGTCGTGACCTGATGCCCTCAAGTAGAAGAAAATTGAGAACCTTCTTCAAGCGGGGTAAATTCATAGACAACCATATACCAACTTCGAAGTACCTAAGAAGTATTGTGAAGAACTCGAGGAGACCAGGCCGCACGATAACGTTCTCACGCTTGAAATGTCATGGGGTGGCATTCTTGTACTGTTCGAAGCAAAGCAATCCGTTCACTAACAGAAATATTACTTTCCTTGAGGTATCGGGGGGACGTTGTGCGCATACAGAACAAAAAAATTTGTAAGCAGTATCAAAACCAACTGCTACAACGACCTTGATGACCGCAGGATCCTACGATATACAAGAGAATGGAAATTGACATTGAGTAGATGATAGTGAAAAAATATTTATTTACATACAAAAAGGTTTCTTACAAATTGTTGAGTCCAACAGAAACTCTAACTTCAAACACCACCCACATGAATGAGTGGTCAAACAAATGTCTTCTTTCTTAAGTCCCATGACCATGAACACCCTAATATTATATTTTGTGCTAATTTTGAAGTCCTAAAGATAGGATTGTCTATACAGACGGACAGGGGCCCAAAGACAGCGGACGGACGGACAGTCGGACAGGACGGACAACACCCTTACTGGACAGATGTCTAAAATATTCTGGAGAATATGCCCCAAATCTATAGGAATATACCCAAATATACCCGAATATACCTGAATATACCTGAATATTCTAGAATATTCTCTATCGGACGGACAACAGCCTCTATTGGACAGACAGCCGGACAGACGGACACTACCGGATAGACGCCGGAACAACCCTGCCTAAAGATGGTAGAAGACGGACATCCGGGAAGGGGATTATTACGAACATATTCAATCACAGAAAGGCCGGAATTAAACATCCTTCCTAACCAGGGAAGCATGATGTCAATGAGGAACTTGTCGTTCATGTCACCTGTCCAAGGTTCAGGGTGAACCGCACTGAACTCATCGTTCAAAAGAATCTTCTCACCGCTGTCGTCGATGAGTAATGTCAAGTCTAGGTCCGCGTGATCAACTATAGTAGGGATTTTCTGAACGTCCTTAAGTAGGTAGGGCTTATCTCTATTCTCCTCTCTCGGGAAAGAGGATCTAGTTGTATGATCCTGTGTCATGATTACTATGCCCTCCATGATATCAGAACTGAAGACTTTCTCCAGCATCTTACGCACGTTTCTCTCGACGGCGCAACTCCATACCACAATAGTAGCCAGATCATTCAGGGAATTCAGAAATTGTGCACTACCGGGTCTAGGGATACTCTGTCTGTTATTATCCTTCCTCTGAACTAGAAATCCGTTCAAGTCCAAGATGACGGTGTATCGAGGCAATCTCACCTTGTTGGTATGAGGCCATGTCTTTACAATGTTCGCACCTACGTTTCCTGCAACAGCCCGTCATTGCACGTAAGACACTGGAATACACAGTACGTTTACAGAAGACATAGTGGTTAGAAACAAGGACGCTGCTGGGATAAATGATACTTGAGGACGGTAGGATCATAGGATCCTACGATGAGGATCCAAAGATCGTAGGACCCTACGATCAGGACCTGAGTTTTACATGAATTAGCGGAGGGAAGAGGTATACCTTGTGGTCCTTGGTCGCGACTGGAATTAGCTTCAGAGGAGCTCCGAGCCTCTTGGTCTTCGACGGAAGTCTGAGGGACGTCGCCAAACTTCTCCTCTGTAGTCAATGTCGGAGTCTGCTTCACAGGGCTCATTGGCAGTATTTCCTGACTCGCCTCTTCAAACAAGCCAACAAGAATCTCTTGCGCAATCATCAAAGCAATAGTATCGACGGTCTCCATTATGGAGACAACTGCAGCTAAGCTAGCTAATACATCCCCAACAGATATAATGGCGCCGCTGACCGATGCCCGAGCCGTAGAGTCATCCACCGTTGTCAAAGGCCCCAAAGAAGAGCGGGACTCAACAACTGACATGGTCTGCTTCCCAGAACTAGGGAGAGACTCAGCACGGATCTCCTCTGGAATCCCTCGCCCGTCCATAAGACCTTCTTCTTGATCTATTATCTGAGCCTGACGCTGAAGATGAGTCAGCTCTCCGTCATCAGTACCATGTGTTCTACTCCAAGAGACATCCTCCCTACGTGAACTCTCCATATTCCCCTGATTTACAACCTCAGTAGGAACCTCAAGGACACCTTGATCCTCGACATCGTAGGGTTCATTCACTACTGAATCTGTAGGAGGTAACACAACGCATGTGTCTCTCGCACGCTGCACATCCAAGGGTAGATCCGGATAGTCCATTGTCAGCTGCGTCCACGAAACAATGGAATACAGAGGATATTAAACATCAAAGAAAATCTGGGTTGTTCGGCCGTCCGTCCGTCCGGTAGAGGCTGCTGTCCATCCGATAAGGGTCAACCCTGGTTTGACCATGACTTGAGGTAATATAATTTATCCATTGCCACGAAGGCGACTATGTGGCTGACACGTCGTCAACAGGGTCGCGGGCGTGCAGACAGGGGGGTGGGCACGTACTGAAAGGGCCGGGCGCAAACAGGGGAGGACCGGGCGTGTACCCTTCTGGGCCGGACACGTACAGGGGAGGATCGGCCGCGTACCGTGAGGGGCCTAGCGCATGCAGGGAGGACCGCACGCGTATCGTGAGGGGCCGGGCGCATAGAGGGAGGGATCGGGCACGTACCGCAAGGGGCCGGGCGCGCGCGGTGAAGGGCCGGGCGCATACTTGGAGGGGCTGGCGCGTCTGACCAAGGTCGCGCGCGTTTGTGGAGGGGCTGCTTGCGTTCGTGGG
>OZ020522.1:25361295-25396827 GCA_963971425.1 Bryoerythrophyllum caledonicum | reverse complement strand
CAACGTGGACATGAGTCCACGAAGGTTACTATTTGGGGTGATGTACCGGAGATGATGGATCGCACAAACTATCATCGGAAGGGAAAGAGCCATGGTATTGACTGGGCTTTAGAAGTGGAGGAAGGATGGGTGCCCTACAATACCTTCTCATCACATTTTCTAGAATCGGAGCGAAGAATAATCCATACTTGCGACCCTGTCCCGGCATTCCTCAATGACAAATGCAGCTTGTGCCAAGATCATTTCGGTCCGGAGGGAGCGTATACGTTGGGCCAATGTGGCCATAACTTTCATATTACTTGCATTTCCGCAGGTTCTATGATACAATCGGCGTGTCCTATGTGTCGCTCTCCAATTAGCTCAAGATTCTACGAAGTGATGGGGATAAGAGATGTTATGCCACCGGGGCACGAGTTCAACCGATGGAATCTCCCCTTGGATCAACTTCCGAAGAAATCCTTGAACTATCGTGAGTGGGGAAAACCACTTATGTGGAATAGTGAGCTTTCTTGTCACCAACTATACGAGGAGTATGGGATGGAAATTGATCCATTATTTTGGATGACACAAGACTATGAGGTGGAGATACGGGCGCGAGAGATTGAAGATGGCGAGCAACAAGAGTTGTTTTGCCGCAACTTTGGGGGGCATTGGAGCACTGAGCACAAGCGTTTCTTCCGATTTCCTCCAAGGAGAGCTGAGAAAGGAGAAGATGGTGTATGGCATGAGGTAAACGATGGCATTGAGATGAGAGATGAGTACAAGAAGTACAATTGTACTTTGGTGGGAAGATCCCTGGTCCTTGCAAAGTTAGAAGAGGCCGCAAAGCTACGGAGTTCAACAGAAGAGGATTCTTTTAAAGACGTAGAGTGTTCTTATTGGGATGCGGTGCAAGCTTTTAATCGGAGGATTGGGGACGCCATTGGCTATTGGCGGAACGTGCTACAGAAACCCGAAGGGGAATTATTGGTGTCATTCCCACAGAATGACGCTTTTGTGAACAATGTGGTGGAACGAATAAAGAAGGCCATGGAAATCTTTGCGGCGAAGAAGGTGGATCCTGGCGGGAAGCGGAAGAGGGATGATGGCAATGACAGCGACGATAGTTGGTGGTCGGAGATGCATAGGAAATTGCAGCCGTGGATCGAGAGTACGAAGAGGGGGGGAGGATTGCTAGGCCAAGCCAGAGACCGCGGACTCGTAGTAGCACTCGAACGGATCATACCGACGAGCCTTCTTCTTCAAGGCAATAGAATGTGGTAGGTGAATGTAAAGCTTAGCGTAGTTGTTGTTTAAGGAATGGTGTGGCAAGGAGTCGGAGGCATGCCATGGTAGAGCATACTTTTTGAAATAAAGGTTTACAATTTGTAATTTATTTTGTCAACTTCTGAATTCTTTAATTGTATGTGGGTGTTAGAAATATTGTGGTGCATTAGATGGATGCGAAGCAGTGAAATGAATAGAAGTTTGCAAACTCGAATCACATTCTGCATACAACAAGAATGACATGTTTAAGTCATTTCGTATGGGATGACTAAATCCATACACAAAACACAAGACAATAGAATAGCAAAAGAGATGGATGTAAAACATGTGCATATATGAAAATTTTTTATTGATATTCGGAATAAATCCAAGAATCAATTGAGACAATAGCAGCTTTTAATGCTTACGTAGAACGACTATAAAGTATCCTAAACTCGAACTACAATATTAACATATAAAATAAGTGCGGTGAATGCATACTACGTAAAATGGGCCAAATTTTCCTACTCATTCACATCGGTAGGAAGTTCGTAATCGCTGTCATCTTTGATTTCAGCTCCACTAGATCCTGAAGGATCGTCTTCATTATCCGTGGCGGGTTCTTGTTTGGATTCTCCGTTTCAATCGACAATGTTTTAACGGTTTTGAATCTCTCACAAGTTCCAATGACATCAATGGGATTACTAGGTCGCGTGCGAAGAAATGGATGCATGGAAGCTTTACGTTTCCTCGTGTCGTTTGTAGGCCGCCTAGGTTGTAACCCTAAACCTCCTGAACCTCGGGGTGATGTATGAAGAGCTTAGACAGAGGTACATCGCCATCACTAGATAGGCCATCGGATGGGTGTTGCGGCGTTCGGGGTCGCACATGTTTTGAAAGGGACACCAAACTGTGGGAGAATTTCAAATTGGTTGTAGTGACTGTTGCAAGAGGGTTTGCAAATAGAGACCGCGCGCGACCTTGCAAGGACGGTTGATCCTTAGAGGAGGATGCCTTCTTCTCCGTAACGTGAATGAACTCCGTATACCGCCGTAAGTACCGCCTTCCATAGTTTTCTCCCCGAGAACAATCGTGTCGTCTAGGAATGGCTCTTTCGTTGTTTGCTCGCGGTTGTCCGCAAGTGCGAGACCGTGGACGCCTTCGTCAACACTCTTCACTGAGGACCCTTCTTTTTTTTGCCCGTGTAGTGCCGTTTTACGGTCGGATGATAAATCTTCTCCTCCCTTGTCCTTCGTGTCTTCCGGAAGCGGAGTCGGTCCACGACAAAGGATATTATTTGCTATTGAGCATGCCGTCTCCATTCAGGTACCGCGCTAGGCAACAAGTCATCTTCTTTCTCAGCAAGAGTGTCGTCATCGACAAAATCATACTTGGTGATTGGGCGCCGTGAGTATGATCCATACGTTGAGAAGGGTTGCTGTCGATGTCATTGTCTAGATGCTCTACATTGTAATTAGCAAGGGCACTGGTGTTTGAATCGTCAGAGTAGTCCGGGTCATCCCAACTCACGTGGTTGTGGATCCTCTAAATCAAAGTTCCTCCGCGTACCACCTCTTCTCATCCGTCAAACTTTGCATTCGCAAGCAACTTCGAGTTTGTATACACAAAGACCAAGTCATCAGCCCTTCCCGATAATAACCGATTCCTTTTCTTGTCGTGGACAAAAGAGTAGCTACTTCAATTGCATTCGCAAGAAGAAGATTACACTGTCTGCGCTAGTATTCTCTTTGCAATTGGTGCAAGGAGCTTTCCACAAGTACCTTCAAAATCCACCAAGCATACGGAGAACATTTTTGGTCCTTAGGATCCAACATGTCATGGAATGGTACATCCTTGTTTCGAAATGCGAGGAACTCGTTCACTACGTCCGGGTAAATCTTAGGATCACATAGCTTTTTGTAGTACTCGTTTGCATGCCGTGATGACATCTGGATCATCGGCCAACTCTTCGTCATGGAGTAAATAAGGATTGAGGAAGTGCACCGGCCGGAATGTAAATCCGTGGTCATCATCCGTTCCGTGCGTAGAACTCGTCCTCAGCAATGAACGCTAAATCGCTATCGGAGACTGAATGGTTCATCACGCAACGCTAGGACATGCTTCTCGAGGTCGCGAAGGATGTGGAAAACCTTGGGCAGGCAAGGTTCCTTGGCATCGAATCCCGAAGCGCATACACTACAGGGCTACCATCTCGTGGAAGTTCGTGCACCGCTCCCAGAAATGCTCATCTAGAACCACTCTTTTGATGGCTCGAGAAATGACTACTTTATCTCTAGCCGAGAGTGACTTCTTGGAGGCATATGCTCGCCATTCAGGATCAACGACGTTTGCTCCAATGATTCTTTGACCTTCAGCAGACGATCTATCATTATGAAATTACATGCAAATCTTGTTTGACCGGGGAGCAATAGGCTGAACTTTGCCTCGTATTTACGAACAGGGCGAGGGACATTTGCCGATTCTTGACAAACTTAACAAGAACTTGGCCTTCTCGCGAGTTTCTTTTACCCATGTAGCCTTCCCCAGTCCTCCAACAATAAGTCCATGGCATGGCGCGGCACATCCTTGAATGTATATGTGTGGATATTTCTTGACGACCAATGCTGAGGCATTGAGCATGACTGGAGCATTGTCAGTACACACCTGAACAATGTTGTGGGGGCCAACTTGTTCAATGAACTTGAACATGGATAAATGCCAGGTACGCAGCGTTCTTTTCATTGCCCGTAGTATCTACAGCTCCCAAGAAGAGCTCTCCAGTGGAGACACGAGCATTGCATTGCACAAAGGGCGACTAGTCACAGAAGTCCACCCATCTATGCTAGAGTTCCTCCAAACTTCGAACACTCTCGAACACTCTTTTATTGAGTTGTGCTTCAAATCAGCCTTCCCTTGTCCCAACAACCTGTTCGAATGTCATGGTAAGAGGGTGGGACATATGGTTTTTTGAAAGAGGCAGTCTTCATCAGGGCTTCCTTGAATGCAACATTCCTTGAATGCAATAGCAAACGACACGTTTGCTTCGTAGAAAAACTTCGCCCACACTTTGTCTAGCTCCCGCCGCTCCACTTCTTGAAAGCCCTCTTCGAGCACGGATTGCCTCACCAATCTGGGAAACGTGGCACCTACACTCCCTTGTTCAGTGAAGTCGTGGAGGAAAGTGAGGGGTTGGTTCAACCATGGTTGATGGTAAAATCACGGGGGGGGCTTGAGTGGACCCTACACAAGAGTCTTCACCAGTGGACTTGGCGTGTTATATCCTGAGGCAGGCGTAGATTTCAATGGTGGGGTGGGGGCAATGTTCGGAGAAAAGTCTCCATTGTGTTTCGGGTAGTGGCCACGATAATTTTTAAACAAAGTCTGTACGCGGGGTGTCAATTTGGTGCAGAGGCCAACACCGCTATTGCGCTTGCCAGAGGATTTCTTCATACCCGAGATGATTTAGTTGTCGTTCTAGCCTTCTTGCAAAAATGCGGTGACAAAGACTACATCGGACGGAGTCGGTCTCTGCCTTGTATTCAGAGATTTCGACATACCAAGGAGACCAAGGTTGGTAGACATTCTGATGGGTGTAGTATCGAGAATTGAACAAACGTGATAGGTAGTATGTAGAAGAAATATCAGGAGTTCCAAAAGAAACTCTGATATTCAAGACTTCCGAACTCGATGATTACCAAACAATAGATACATAATGCAACTGAAAGCTCTTGGGAAACAAAAGTTCAGAAGTGAAGTGAGGCTCCATGTGTTGTTTTCTATATACTCACGGTGATTCTGACCGTTGGGAGACGTTTCATTGTCAATCTAATAGGGGACGGGGAGCTGTAGTGAGAAGGCCGTCCGCCGCGGCGGTCGGCCATGGCGGACGGCCACGCGGACGGCGGACGCCGGTCGCCTGAAGCGGACGGCCGTACGGTCGGCCGCGGAAAATAAAGAGGCGGCCGTGCCGTCCGCCCCAAGCGGACAGAATGGGCGGTCGGCCGGGACTGCGGACGGCTATTTACCCCCGGGTAAATTGACAAAACTGGTTATGTCACCGGACGTCCTGATAGGCCGGAGGACGTCCTCCGTCCTGACGTCAGGGACGTCGAGCGTCCTGACAACCCTGATAATATGACTTGGGTTTGTGTGTATATGCAGATTGGAAAACTTGAGTTGGGAAGGCTTGATTTTCAGTTGGAACCATCCCAACCTGAGCTTTTCAAACGTGAAGCTGTAGGTGTTGTTTCTGAGTTTGAGAAGATGAAATGCGCAAAGGTGCATTTGATGCTGATTAACTTGCTACACGTTCAAATTGTGTGGGAGGAACTAGAATGCTATTGAGATCTTGTTAATGGGATGTTGATTTGGACATATGCAATGGTGATGCTTGCGCAGTTCACTAGATTATGTCCTCTTCACCACAAGTTTAGAGAAGATTTGCCTGAGCCAAAGGTTGTAAGAGGAGTTCCAATTCCCGCTCGAGATGATAAATTGAGTCTTCTTCACCAGGACCTCAGAGAAGATTTGCCTGAATTGGAGGTTGAAAGATTGTCTCCAGTTTTTTCTCGAGATGCTGGGTGGTGTTCTTCGCAATTAGAGCTTGAAGAAGTTTCGCCTGAGCCGTGCGTTGGCAAATGGGTTTGAGTCTTTGATAGTGTTTCTCATGTATGTATAGAAAAGGTTCTAGATCTAGATCTTTTCGACGAAATTTTGCTTGAATTTCCAGACCAGCGTCCAACAACCAAGACGAAGATAAAGCTAAAGACAAAGAAAAGCAGTACGTGAAATGGACTGAAGAGGAGACAAAATCATTATGCGAGGGATACATTCTCTTTGGACGGGAGTGGAAACAGATAAGAGACACATATCATAATCTAGCCAAAAAAGAAAAAACTACTTTGTCTAACAAATGGAGGAATTTGACCCAAAGAACAAAAGGAGCCACAAAACTTTTTGTTGTACAAGAGGTCCTTGCTTCGGAGGTCAAAAGTACAAAATTTCTTGCTGCTTTGGATGTTCTTGCTTTGGAGGTTCTTGCTTTGGAGATCAGGAGCAGAAATATATGTGATCCCGGAACAAAGTAGGCTAGTTGCCTTTGCATAGTTGATAATTATTAATATAGGGAAGTCATCTTTCCGTTGGAGTAATCAGGTTCTTGTCTTTCTTTCTCTATGAATTCCATACTGAACGGTTTTTGGTTCAAGGAATATGGTGTGGTATCGTCAATCTTTTATGAGGTTCTTGGCAGCTCGTAAAAACTATTTTTGGAATTATATCACTACAACATGCGTTTTGCTCTATTTAGACTTATTAACGTCAATCCCATTAACTTGTTGCTTGACTAATGCTGTTTCTCTCTCTTTTATCAAGCGGCATACATATTTTATTATATCCGTGTAAGTTGTGTCTTAGTTTTTCAAAGGCTTGGTCATTGGTTATATGATCTACATTTGCCTGAGCTTCAGATGCTACTCATCAAAGATACATTTTTCCTTCCTGTAATTTTGTTGCTGACGCTATTCTGGAAATACTAGTGAAGGTGGGCTTTAGAAGATGCGGACGCGACTGATGCGAATTCGCACTTAGATTACCATTGAGGATTGGAGTAATGTGATTGTTACAAGATGAAAGGCATTTTGATTTTGGCCAGTATTCAATTTGGAAGCTCAGGTGGAGAAGTATGGATATTGTTCGAATTTAGAGAGGGAGAGAAAGAGGGAGAGAAAATTTAGATTGTAGAATACAACTGAAGCTATTTAAGTTTGTGCAGAGAAAAGCATTCGATTCTCTAAGCATTGATTGAAGAGGTTAGGGTTACATGTGTGTTCCCAAAAAAGTGACATATTTTTTTAGGGATTTTGAGGTGACCCACCCCCCCCCCATTGTTGATGGTTGTGATTCCAAAAATGTAAAAACATTTCCCTAATCTTACTCCATTTGAGAGATATAGGTGAGTTGACTTTGAATTTTATAGTTGATTTTTTTTATATTTAAGGGACTTGAACTTTTTGAGGTGACATACCCCCCATTTTGGAGCATTGTGAATCTAGTGGTGTATTTAGTTTTTGTAAATAAAGAATGATTTGGATGTTATGGAGGGTTTGATAATGGTTTAAGGTGATATATAACATCTTCTATTTTTAGAATTTAGGTGTTTTGAAAAGCCGTACCCCCACATTTTTGAGGGTTGTGATTCTAATGGTATCAAACTATTTCTCAAATCGTTCTTTATTTGGGAGATATGGAAGGTTTGACTTTCACTATTGTTGTTGACTTTGGCGGATAAAGACTTTAAAAGTTAATATTTTTTTAGTTTTGATACTCCTACCCCCACTAATTTAGACATGAAAAATTCATTGGTGGTGTTGAAATCGTCTAAAATTTCTTGATTTTTAAGATGTGCTTCAATGGACTTTTGATTGACTATAACATTGATTTTATTACGGGGTTCTCGTTGATGTTTTGGTTTTTAATACATCGTAGGTTTGTGTATGAGTGTTTTAAAATGATATTATACTTGATATTTGGACGTTGTACGAATGAGTTATTTATGGATGAAGTTTGATTTCGGTAACTTCATCCATTGATTTATCGTGCCTACAGCTAGAGGATACACGAATGCAGTGCATTCGCGTATACACAACTACACGGTTTATCAAAGGGAGCTACACCGGTGTATATGCGTAGTTAGCGAATGCACGTTTTATTGGCGAATGCACGTTATTATTTTTTGTCGTCCTTTACGTTAAAATTCAGAGTCCTAAGGTATTTTTATAATTTTAATCCAATACATAACCAATGGATTATCCAATGATGAAGTTCAGGATTATAACTTCATCTGTAGATATCTCCTCCGATTCGTTTCGGATGATCTAGTGTAATATATTTTTGGAAAGCTCTTTCAACGATCTAGAGTGTGGTACAAAAATTCTCTCAAAAAATAAATCTCAATTAATAGTCAGAATTTTTTAGAATTGAAACGTTGGTTCAGTAAATGTTTAGGGTGGATTTTTAATGATGCCAGGTACTAACAAGAAGAATTATCCTAGGGAGAGGTTTATTCTCAGCTTTAGCATAATTTATAGCAATTCAGGATTGTTTAGGACTTGAAGTTAATTATTCGGCTGAGAGACAATTTCTATTGGAATTCAGAAGAAATGGACTAGGGTCAGCTCATAGTCTTGTACTTTTCTCCTTACGAGGTTGAGGGATTCGTCAAATTATCCTTGACTCGAGGATAACTCCAACGTTTAGAAATTGTACGCATTCGAAGTTATTCTTCATTGTATATGCACCACTACGGCCTAACGGTTCCTTTCTGTGGATTTCCTCCATTTAAGGGTTTAGAATACTAATCAATGGTCTAGGACCAAATTCTTTTTAGTCAAGCCTGGTTGTTTTGGTTTCACCATTGTTAGATTCCTCAATATTACTTCAGGAATTAAGGACTTTCTATACTCAAGGGCGATTATAGATTTTAGGTGTAGGCCAATAATACCTAAGCATGAATATCACACTTAAAATTATGTCATATCTGTCAATTGTGACTCCTATATACAATATTCTCTTTATATCGGCAAATTAAGTTGACCTATTTTAGATTTAGGGTAGATGGTTGCTCTAGTTAAGAAGGGTCTAGGGTCTAAACTCCACCTCCAGAATTTAATGTTATCCTCGGCCCCAGGATAGCTGCATTTTCCATAAATCAAATTTATCCTCGGTCCGGGGATAACTCCACTTTCTAACACTGGTTATCTTTGGCCTTGAAAATACTCCTCTCTATAACACCGGTTATCTTTGGCCTGAGAAATATTCCATCCTATAATACTAGTTATCCTCGGCCCGAGTATAACTCCACTCTATAACACTGGTTATCTTCGGCCTGGGAATACTTCACTGTATAACACTGCTTATCCTCAGCCCGAGAATAACTCCACTCTATAACACTGGTTATCCCCGACCTGGGGAATACTCCACTCTATAACACTAGTTATCCTCGGCCTGGAAATACTTTACTCTATAACACTGGTTATCCTCGGCCCGAGAATACTTCACTCTATAACACTGGTTATCCTCGGCCTGGGGAATACTTCACTTTATAACAGTGGTTATTCTCGGCCCGAGAATAACTCTACTCTATAACCCTCAACAATGTTTCAGGAATTTAGGACTTTTCTATACTCAAGGGTGATTATAGATTTCATGTGTAGGCCAATAATACCTAAGCATGAATATCACACTTAAGGTTATGACATACCTGTCAATTGTGACTCCTATTTACAGTACCCTCTCTATATTGGCAAATCCAGCTGACCTTTCTTGTTTAAAGTGGAGAGATGTCGTTTTGATATGGAGAAAATGAACTTTGAAAAGTTATCTCCTTCCAAATGCAAAAATGACACCCAACCCGAAGAATAGATGGCTTTTCTAGTGAAAATGACAAGTTTTTCAAATCACTATTCACGTCTAGAAAATCTCATCAATTACTTCCTTCAAATTTTGAAAAGCGAGGATATTCCATGTGAATCGGTTGAAAGACGACTAGCAGACAATGATGCTTAGATATTGTACTAAAGCATGGAGGTGGAGAAAAGGTTCGTACCTTGGTTTCCAAATCTTTCTAAAAATTAAAAGCCATCCTTCTTGTTAATGGGTTTAGAAAAGAAGGTTACCCAACTTGTAAGAGACATGATTGCTCAATGAGTGTCAATACAATGATACCTGAATCATTCATATAAATGGTCAACTTTCCAATATTCTACACAATGTGCATTTCTGTAGAATTCAATAGAGCCTAGAAATCATTGATAAGGTGCGAACTTGGTTATAAAAATGCAATGCTCAGCCTCCTCCAAAGCCTCTTCACAGCCTCCCCTTGACCACGTGAGTATGTGCCTTTGCAAAAGTGTAAAACATCTCAACAAAGCAATGAAGAATCCTAGGATCCTAGGTAATTGATTCTAGGGAATTCAAGCATGAACACCTATGTTTATGTGCATGTATAACAGACTTGAAACAAATTTGCACATTCAGGATTGAACACTTCCACCTTGCATATTGCCCCTAGATATTGGAAATGATTGGTTTTTCAATAATTCAGAAGTTGTCAAAGATGATTTACAAGCAACCAACACCTTCAACCAATTCCAAAAGACTTCACGTTAACCCCCAATGCATTGTGAAACAACTTCAAGTTATTAAACGTTTCATTGACTACAAAATAACTCCAGTATTTAAAATTATCCTTAAGGCAAGAATAACTTTGGGTACATGATGTTATCCCTGACACGATGATAACACGACATTCAATAAAAGGTTATCTTCCCATCAAAAATGGCTCTTCATTTTTAGGTAGTGACTCTCAACTCAAGGATAACTTCAACAAGACCCTTGTTGAGGAGGTCATTGACACCTTCAAAGGGATGACTGTTGGTTATTGATTTCACACTCTAGATGTTAACAACCCGAAATGTCTTGAAGATATTTATCTGGACTCAAGGATGTAATATTAAGATTGTTAAATATCATTCTAAAGGCCTAGGATTACTTCGACCAACTCCAAGGTTTAGGGAAAAACTCCAACTTCTCCCCCATTCAAGATCAACTTGATGTACTTAAAAATTTTATCCACTTGACAATAACTTCGAGATTTAAAATTATTATTAACTCACAAATAGCTTTGGGTTTAGAGTGTCATCCTACAGCTAGAGGATAACTCTACAGCTAGAGGATACGCGAATGCACTGCATTCGCGTATACACCACTACACCGTTTAACAAAAGGAGCTACATAGGTGTATATACGTAGTTGGGAAATGCACGTTTTAGTGGCAAATGCACATTATTATTTAATGACCTTGTTAAATTTAAAATTTCAAAATTATTGGTGTTCTCCTAATTTTCATCGGACCAATATTGGAGGAGTTATCCATGGATGAAGTTATGAACAGTCTTTCATCCGTGGATATCTTCACCAATTTTGGTCCGATGAAGGATTATAATATATTTTTGGAAAACTCTCAGCACAAGCTAAAGCGTGGTGTAAAATCATGAACCCAAAAATCACTTCAATAATAGCCACGGTTTTATAGGCATTGAAACGCATGTTAATGGAGGAGATTGATGATTTTCTAACAAGGTTTATGGTTCTAGTAACAAGCATCATCTTGAATAACAACTACAGCTAGAGCATACGCAAATGCAGTGCATTCGCGTATACACAACTACACAGTTTAACAAAGGGAGCTACACCGGTGTATATGCGTAGTTAGCGAATGCACGTTTTATCGGCGAATGCACGTTATTATTTTTTGTCGTCCTTCACCTTAGCCCCTAAAGGACCAAGTGTCCAAAAAGGGGTTTTTGAAAGTTCGGTCAGATTCCTATGGTGTCAATTTCCAACATTCTTCTTTGAAATTTTTACTATAGAAAGACATTACCAAGACCTTAGTGGGAAAACAATTATTTCCTAAATTGGATATTTGATGAAAAAGTTATAGGATTTTGAATTTTAATGGGGAGGGCGGGCACCTCGGGCACCTCCAAAAACTTTTGATAGGACACTCTATTGAAAGTGAGATTTTCAGTACTGGCAAGTAATATTATTTCCCTACATGTTGTCAAAAAAAAGTTCTTGTCTTTAGTGAAAAATAGCATACCAACCCAAGTCAAACATTTTCACACATTGTCACTCATTGTCGGGCAAGGTACCAAAAAAAACTTCTTCTTTTCCACATAAAACCTTGAGGTCTTCATATTTTTCACTTTTTATTTTTCCCACATCAATATGTAATGTAAACCTTCATGTTAACTATTTGGATTATCAACCAAAAACATATTAAGTTCAAAAAAAAATAAAGTGTCAATTAACAAATTTCGAGCCTCTACTCCTTGCACACTTGTTTTGAATATGCTACACCCGGTCTCTACCTCTAAAAATTGGTATGTAAGGAGCTAATATCATGCTTAACAAGATGGTAATAGATTTAGACCTTTTGTAGTGAAAATTTTTGATACCAAGTGAAGTCAAAGTCTGCTGATCCACTAAACGCAGGGAAGAAAATGAACCATTTGCTTGACTTCAAACACTATAATCTTTCACTCTGTGCGGTCAAAGTTTATGAAATTTTGAACATGTATTAGTTAATAAGCCTTTATTGAGATCCTACGGTCAGAATTAAAAATCAAAGTTTTTGTTACCTTATTTATTCGTTGCACTAGAATCCATTTAGTTTGAAGTGTTTTTGGTGTAAAACTATCACGGTACCTTAGGGGTTAAAATTCAGTCCTAAGGTATTTTTATAATTTTAATCCAATACATAACCAATGAGTTATCCAAGGATGAAGTTCAGGATTATAAGTTCATCTGTAGATATCTCGGATTCGTTTTTGGGTTTAGGGTTTAGGATTTAGGGTTTAAGATTTTAGATTTTTGGGTTTCATGTGTGTCCCCAAAAATGTGACATACTTTTTTTTATCGTTTTGAGGTGATCTACCCTCTCAATTTTTATGGTTGTGAATCCGAATATGTAATAAAAATTATTTATGCTATTACGATTTGAGAGATATAGGTAGTTTGACTTTCTACATTTGAGTTGACTTTTTTGATTGGTAAGGTATTTGAACTTTTTGAGATGACGTACCCCCTCATTGTAATGTATTGCAAATCTATTAGTGTGTTTCGTTTAATTAAATAATATACGGATTGAACGTTATGGAGGGTTTTGTTGCTTCGTTAGGTTTAGAGTTTAAGGTGTACTATTTATGGAATTTAGATATTTTGAATCACTGCGCCCAACAATTTTGAGGGTTGTAAATCCGAAAACATAATAAAATTTATTTATGCTATCACCGTTTGGAAGATATGGTAGGGTTGACTTTTATTGACTTTTTTAGAGGGTTCACGTTTGTGTTTGGGTTTTTACCACCTTGTAGGGCCGAATGTGGCTATTTCCAAATGGTATTACATTTGATGTTTGGACCTTGTATGAATGAGTTATGGATGGATTAAATTTGGTTTTCAATAATTTTATCCAATGATTTTCCATGCATATAACGTTATGGAATACCATTTTAATTCTCTTTGACGTGAACAACTTTATATGGATGAACAAATGTTTTTTACATGTGTCAATATGGATGGTGTGATATTTGGATATTTGTATACCAAGTATTATTCGTAATTGGAGTAGCGTGCGGTCTAGAGGCTAATGATAGGAATTCAAAATAATATTGCATTCCTTTATTGGACCTTATATGAATGTAATACTGATGGATGAAGTTGGAATATCAAAATTTCATCTGTCCATAACTTCTACTTTAAGTGTTGGATGAAAAAGTGTAAGATCATTTTAGAAATGGCTTGTATGGTAGTTTAGGATGGTAAATTTTACAAGAACATTGCAACCATAGTGAAAATGTCAAACAAATGAAATACAAATAATATATGCATATATATAAGTGTAAGTACAAAAAATAATGCTATCAAATAGAACGGACATGGTCTCGCCAATTGGCTCCAAAGAAGCCAATATAGTAACGAGCGCCGCCAATCCGGTCAACATGAATACCGATCTTTCGCAAAAATCTAGCACCATCTGTAGCCATCAACATCAACCTTGGAACCGTACAATCTCTCACTCTACCAGATAAAAACCACTCAGCATGCTCTAAAAAATCTTGGATAAGTGGGCGATCCTCTGGTGAATCTAACTCAGCACCATTATACGTATACTCAAGTTTAGGGTTTAGGATTTAGGGTTTAGAGTATTTGGATTACATATATATTCCCGAAAATGTGATATACTTTTTTTTATTGTTTTGAGATGACCTACCCTCCCATATTTGATGGTTGTGATGCCGAATATGTAATAAAATCTAAACTTCAAACCACATCAAATCACTTGTACTAAACTTTGACCAAAGAATGATTTACACTAGAAATCAAATCTTAATAACAACTCAATTATATCCCAAATGTGTCACACATTAGGGGGTTGCACATAAATCCAATTCCTCAATATTACAATACGTTCTAGCTAAGCCCAAAACAAAAATATATCAAGAGAGCAAACCCAAAAAGAAAGAAAAAATCTTTCCAAAAAAAAATATTTGACTCAACTAAACCACCTAATAGCTGATGATAGCTTACAATAAAATTTGAATCTTGGAATGAACTTAGATTACACCACCATAGCTAATAAATAACACAATATTTGTAAAAATAACATATTTGCATGTGACATTTTTCATAAATATGGCATTAAAAATACCAACCCTGTTGATGTATCAAACCCAAGTTGGTGATGTGAATAGTTGCTATGTGAATAATACTAGAAATTCCATCTTTGGCCAACATCATGCCCTTTTCAAGTTGACATTGTAATAATATGTGAAAACATCGTTAAGACATTTTCATATACCGTGTGACATTTTTACAAATATTATGTTAAATGTCACGACATACTCCACCTAAGTCCAAAGCAAAACAAACAAGAAAAAAAGGAGAAACAAATCTACCAGAAAACAATAAACTTTGGACTCCATCAAATCACCTACAATAAATTAAGAAAAAGCAATCAACTCAGACACAACAATGTCATGGAATGAGTCTCTCCTTTCCAAACCTGACATTCTTCAAGAAAGTCTGGAAGGGCAACATGAAGAGTTTGTTGTTGTTCTCACCTCGGCCACCGGCTTTGCGCACAAGGTGCTTGGTGGCCGTAGTGGTGGTGTTGTTGTCAAGCTGCTCCAATTGCTTGTTGTGATGTTGTGGTGGTTGTTGTTGTTGTTGGATTGCGTACCAGCGCACCGCGTTGGTGGAGCACATGCTGTCAAAGTTCAAGGAGGTGACCTTGAGAGGCACCTTGATCTGCCCCCCCACTGCCATGGCATTGGGTGTGCTTTCCAGGAGGATGTTGGGGTCTAACACTACTGTGTTGGGCTCCTTTCCAGTGCCATACGCCTCCGCTTCTAGCCTCTCCTCCTAAAACATTTAGCAATCGTAAAGAGTCGGTTTACACTTGTATTTCATGAACTTTTTATGCCTATGAGGTCCTTAGAAGGTTAAGGTTTTAGAGTTTTAGAGCTAAGACAGTTTTCCTTAAGGACTATCTAGAAGAGGAAAGAGATTGTGAGATTTAAATATGAAAAGAAATATAACATGAGAGACTTGATTAGTAGTTCCTCCACACCTCTCTTAAACCAAGTCACCCTCTCCATGTGGTCCCCATCACAAGTATGGGGGTGACGTATAAAGCCACTCCTCACTTTAGGAAAACTCCAATGAGTTTTTATTAGGTAACTTGTGCTATTCAAGGTGAAAACAGAAATGAAAATTTGAGTGGAGAATGGATGATGGACCTGCGAGACGGGACGGCCATCCAGGTGCTCCAGGTGCTCCAGCCTGCTGATGATGGAAATCCGGTACTGGTTCTGCCTGCTCATCTGCCATTTTTCCCATGTGCCACTCATGTTTGTCATTAAAAGCTACTATTGCAACAAGGAACCACATTTTCACCACAAACTACAGCGCACGGATTCTATCTCCTGTTTACTATGCGACACAGCAAGGCGACAGCTTTTTATACCACAGAGGTGTTTGTCAAGCGAGAGGAAGGTACCAAGAGGTATTGACCTCTTTTCTCCTTCTAATTACAAAAAATGAGGAAAGTCAGGGTGAGATACCGGGTTGTTGTTGAGCCAGAGTTTGGTGAGCCTGGGCAAGGGAGACAAGTAATCAATGCTGGCAAAGCCGCCGAGTCGGTTGGGAGTGAGGCCATTGGAGGTCAAGTCCAAGCTCTCCAGGGACACTAGCCCTGCCAAGCACACGAGGTTCTTGAGGGCGTTGTCGCCCAGGTGCAAGATTCGTAAGCTGTGCAGGCTCGCAAAGGACCCGGCGTCCAGCTCTTTGATGCTGTTGTGGTTTAAGTACAGATGCTCCAGGCACTTGAGGTTCTCCAGCCCATCCACCTGCACAGCCCAAAATGGGTCAGAATCCCATGAATGTCCACTTGTCTACTCATTACTATCATATCTATGCGATACTCAGGTGATCCTAGTCCCATACCCGGTTGATACTAGTGTAATACCCGGTTGATACTAATGTGATACCCATCTGATATCCATGTGTATCAAGAGTCCTTGACAAAGTAGGAGATAGATGGGTCCAGCCTCTAATTCATGGATCATCTTCTCACTCAAGAACTTGGGGTGATGCCATTTATCAATTGTTAGTGTGGTACTCAATACTTTTAGTTTTTTTTTCAAAGGGAGAATCTTCACCTTAATGATTTTATTGTCTTGAAGGGAGAGATGCTTTAGCATTGAAAAACTCGAGAGTCGCAAGGACAAGATGCTAGTGATGTTGTTCCCACTTAACTCCAGTACCTGAACACATCCCTTTATACAACATTGTGGTTATCGCATACTAGAAGATGAAAGAGAGGTTAGAAATTTGAGGCTAAAGTCATTTTATGCTCTCTCTGAAGACAAGTCGAAACAAGACTATGAGCCTCAATCTTGTCGTAACCCAGGTTTTTCTCATAACTAATCTTCACTTTTCAAGAGGGCTAGGCCATTCCTTAGTTTGTGCTCCCCCAAACAAATCATATTTATGACGTATGAGTAGGTTACTTTACCCTAAGGAAAGTTACTTAGAAGCTACAAATGAACCAGTAATTTTGCTATCACACTAGAAAAATTGATATGTTCTGCATTAGTAATGAAAAAAATATATAGAGTAAAATGTCAAAAAATTGGCACAAGGCAACTTGAAGACGCAACTTAGTGTAGACTTTACAAATAACTCTACAAGTACATTTTTTAACGGTACATGAAGAAATCGAAAGAGTCTTTCTTATTAGAAAACATTGAGTTACCTCAAGTGATTCCAAACCAGGTTTGGAGGTGCTAGCGACGGAATCTTCTGTGTTTCCCTGCCTTTCACTTTCTGGGCTGGTGGAAAGACTGGGGGGCTTTAGCAAAGGGCCATTCTCAACGCTGTTGTTTTCTAACCTCAATATCCGCAAACCTGACAAGTATCTGCATCACATTTAGAAAACTCAGAGTTATTTACACCTCCTCGAAGCCAATTTATCACCTTCTTCATTCATTGTAAAAAGAGTATAAAGTAGAAAATGTTACTTTCAGGATAACTCTTGTAAGAGAAATATAGAGTAGAAGTATAGCTTTAGTATCTGCTGCGGTAAAAACATGAATGCATCACCTGAGTGGGTGCAATGAAGAGATCATGTTGTTGTTGAGGTTGAGCTCTCTCAAGTTGTGAAATTCCGGTGACTCAAACACATCTCCACAGTGCCGTATTTTCTGCTCTGACAAATTCAATACCTGCACCCCAGAAGCAAAACAAAATTCAAGATGAGATTGAAGAAAACTTGATACATGATAGAGGATGAACTGAATACACACAATAAGTCTTGATACATATATATCTACAGAGGTTTGAAGTCCCATTTCCATTTGTCATTGAAGTACCCAATTCTTCTTGAAAAACAGAGAGCAGGGTGAGTGAGTTCATAAACGAACATGCTATAACAATGCTACATTTGCTCTAGAATAATCACCTGTAAAGCTTCAAGGTTTTTGTGGCCCACGCACTCCTCCACAACCTCCTTTTGCAGACGCCCTGTGTGCTTGTTCCGTGCAGCTGCTAATTCCGCACTGTCCACATTCACACTATCCAAAACCTACACAAAAAAAGCAGCACCAACCAAATCCATCAAACATATGGAGGGCTATTCCTCACTCGTATTAAACTAGTTTTCAAGTAGCTCAAGTATATCATCAGATTTGGTTACTTATTAAGGCATCAAACTCTTCACAGAAAGAGCAGAAGTCCTAAGAGGTTGTTATATTGATAAAGAGATGGGATCATCCTTTACCTTGAGTTTCCGGAGGGAGTAGATGGTGTACAAGCGATAGTCCGGGACTTCGCAGAAGGCGTTGCCACAGAAGTTGACCACCATGAGTTTGGGCAGGTCCCGGACATGGTTGATTTCCGCCAGCCTCAGGAGGCGGTTGTTCTGCGCATACAGCTCCATCAGCGACACTAACCCTTCCAATCCCTGCACAAAAGTAGAACAGGAACGCACAAAACAACTCTCAAAAACCATGATTCATTGACGAAGAAAAACTCTGGTCTCCAAAGGATGCTGGCATGAACAAAGTGTTTGTTGGTTCCACCACTAAGCCTAAACCTTGATTCATTGAAGAAGAAAAAACTCATGCCAACCTCCTTCAGAGACTGTAGTTTTTTTCTTCAATGAATCAAGGTTTTTGACATAGGTTAGCGGCAGAGTTAGATTCATGAGTCCCTCTCTTGTGAGGTTTTGAGAGGCGAAGTGGAACCTTGAGGGATGTGATTTGGTTGTTGTCGATGGAGAGCTGCTCAATGGTGGTGAACATGCCCAAATCCATGCTTGAGGTTAATTGGTTGCACCCCAGGTCCAGTCTCCACAACGCTTGTAAAACGCCGATCCCAGAAACCTGCCAGATCATGGAAGTCATTAGACATAGACACTGACCTCTTTTTCACGTGAAAACCAGCAATCAGCTAACCTATGTTCACCCTCAAGAAGGACAAAAAGGCGACAAAGGTTCATGGTACAACCAATGACCTCTCCCTCTTCATTCTCACAGGCCACTAAAACTAGCTCCATCTTGAGTTTAGAAACCACCAACATCTTCTGAAGAATGTACCACCAAGCTTTAATTCCATTATAGTATCATAAATCTAAAGAGGAGGTATTTGTTTCAAACCCAACTGTCTGCTAAAAAGTTGCACAGTGAGCTCAAACAAAGCGGATGCCAAACCTGGGTGATGACATTGCCGTCGAGAATGAGCTCCTCCAACATGGTGCAATTCTCCAGCCCTGCAATCACCGAGATCTCATTCCCGGACAAGAACAAGCGGCGCAGGTTGGGCAGGCGGTCGAAGCAGTACATGGTCTTGAGCTGGCGGTGCTCCAAGTGCATCTCCTCCACGCCCTCATAATACGACGGTTTGGCCGACGCTGACGATGCCGAGTGCAGCGACTTCCTCTTGGACGCCGTCTCGATCCGGTGGAACTTGGTGAACTGGTTGAGGCGGTAGGGGCTGAGCCGGAACGGGTCGCCCAGCTGCTTCTTCGGTGTGAGTGCCGTTCGTGCGGCCACCGGTTTCGGCTCCGCTTTCGCGTCTTGTGTCGCTGCTGCCAACGTTGGCCTGTGGATGTTGATGGCGTTCTCCAGGTCGTGCTCGTTGAAGGAGAGGGAGACGCCACCGCCAGCCGCCGGTGGATGAGCTTCGGGTTTTACTGTGTTCTGGGAAGAGTATTTACTCAAAGCTACTACTCTGTCTTCTGTAGTGTCAACAAATAAATGATCAGGAATCAAATGCACCACACCTCATTGATAAACAACTTTCATGACGTTCCTCATGCCATTTTTTTCTTTCTTCTAGAGAGATGGTCAGTGAGTTCTATTTACAGGACACTAGTGTTGTTTGTACTCCAAAGCAACATCGACAAGTCTTCGTAACCGAAACCGCAGCACAACTGTTAACGATTTTCATTTTTGTCAAGTTATTCCCCAAAGTTCCAACAAGATACACCTCTTTAAACTACTCTTTGCCTCATTTTAAATAGTGAGCTTGGTGTTCAGGCAATGGAAGAGCATGGTGGTCACTCAACTCAAGGCGAAGTAGTGTCAGCCGTCAAAGAAAGAGTTGATTTTAGAGCTGATTTTCAGCTTTCGAAAGAAAGAAAGGAAAACATAAGATTAATAAGCAGGTCCAAACTGCAACAGTAGGGGAGCAAATTGGAACAGGAAGAACATAGACAAAGACCTTACTGAAAAATTGTAAACTTTGGACCCCTTCTTCTTATGCTCAACTTTAGCTACAGAGGATTTACACTAGAAATATAACAACTCAAGATTTGCCACCATCCCAAAGGAGAAGGTTTACCCAACTCAATGAATGTTATGCGAAGAAGAGGGGTATCTTATTAAAACTTTGGGTGACCTGAAAATAACTCCATAATCTGACTAATCAGCAGTGATGTTAGAGCTGATTTTAATCATTTAAAGATGGGTATTTTCAGGTCCTTTTACAAAAATTAACTCTGACTAACCTGCGGTCACTGCCTTGCAGTCCAGCTCTGCAAGCAAGGGCAAGGTGCGCAGCACTTGCGAGTGGTACGCCGCCTCATCCACAACAGGGTTGCTTCTCAGGTTCAAGTTCACAAGCCCAGGCACCTGCAAAACCATCACTCAAAAACACCTCAAAACACCTCCAAAGGAAAACAAAATGACCCCTTTGTCATGATAGTAAATAGGACCACATAGAAAAGGTCACTCTTCTCTCCAAATGATGTTCTGTCCCTTCGGTAAGACCTGGAAGTTAATCTATGGACCCCAAGAACTTTGGCTCAAGCTGCCACTTGGAGCAAGTGTTTGATGACAGAAACTGGGATCCACCGAGTTAGCAAATCGAATTTTACCTTGTCCACCTAAAGTGTTACATGCTCAACTAAAGCTTGCCACACTATCTAGAGAGAAGGGTGTAGTGGTCAACTTGGAGCAGCTGAAGAACAACAAACCTCACTATTATTACTCATGCATTTTACTGGAGCAGAAAGAAAAAGAGCATGAGATTTTTCCCCCTAAGGTCACCATCTCATTCCTCGTCTAGTAAGACTGTCATAACTACCGAAAGAGAAGAAAAGGTGTGAGGTGCATACCTGGAGCTGCAGAAGCCCGAGGTCCTCCGCGCACCAGATCTCATTCCCAGACAAGTCCAGCGTGCGCAAATTCGCAAGGCCCCCGAGCCCGTCGATGCGCTTCAACAGATTATAGCTCAAATCCAACCTCTCCAACGCACCCAGGTCTTGCAAGCCACTGATCTGCGCGATCTTGTTGAAAGACAACACCAGCACCTTCAAGCAGGGCAGCCCGCGCAGGAGCTCCACGCCCGTGATGTTACAGTTGTGCAGGTTGAGATATGCCAAGTGCAGGAAGCTGCTCTCGAGGCTCTCGTTCCGTCGTTGCAGATACTCCACCGAGAGCGCCACTCCTTGTGAAGACGGCGCGGCTTCGGAGGAGTCGTCGCTGTGCTGCGTTGGCGTGGTGAGCTTCAGCCTCTTGAGGTGGCTGGCTCCGGACTCCTGGAAGCTGTACTCGAACTCCACTAAGTACTCCGGGACAACGGTCGCGGGGTCGAACACGGACCACGAGCGCTGCGTCGGGTCCTCCGGGTGCGTACGGTACACGGAGTCCGCGTGCGCGTAGGATGTCTTCTTCGCAGGCACAAAATGCTCACCATCTGCTGCAACAAAACCAAGGAAAACATGAGTGATACGTTACCAGGTGTTGATCTCTCACCTCTTTCAAGGCAAGTCGCGTTCTCAGTGTGGTCCTGGTTATTATCAAAAGAGTATAAAGGAGGGGATGACAGAGGGGACATCTCTAGTATGTCTAGAAGATTTTAGCCTTGTGATATCAATCAATCTGAGGTGGAGCACTTCTGGTCATCTCTTAGAAATGCAACTTTTGAGTTCCTAATTTAGTTACCTTATACTTGATTGTGGAATGGAACATAAGGGGAAGAAATGTACCTATGATCATCTCCTATCAATGTTCAACTCTTGAGTTCAAGACACTGTTTCCCTTCTTTTAAGCCATGAGAGAATTTCCCTCAAAATGATATGAAGTAGGGGATGACAAAGGAGGTAATGAATGGATTAGTCTACTGGGGGTGAGAATCATACTTAAAAAATGGATTTGCGTTCTATCCGTGGATGTTTTTTGTCTTTATGCCAACCTTACTTATAAGTATGATGAAAAGAAAGTTCACCTGTCTGAAGAACTCCATTGATTATGAGAGCACCGCGCGGGTTTCTTGTATGAGCATGAGTGATATCGCGAACCGAGGCACCCAAACATGTCTTCACAACCAATAGCCACCCTGTTGCTTTGTCTCTGTAGCTTCCAGAAGCTGACTGTTCTCCAATGGCCTGCAAAAAAGGGCCAAGAATTCATGGTTTGCACACAAATCTAGACAATTTGTGAACATTAAGGACCCTGATAAGAAATTTTTAGAGAGGTGTTAATTTAGATAATTCTACAGGTTTTAAATTGAAGGTAAATAAATGCAATAGTAGTACCTCAAAGCGACACATATCAGCCTAACCGATAGAATATATTAAGACCAGGCTAATCGAACTAAGATTTAGTCAAGACTAAGATATTAGTTACATTAGAACAAAGATTAAAGACGAGATTCTCTAGCAAGTTCTAAGTTGAAAGGTAAAGAAATACAACAGGAGTACCTCTAATCGGCATATATCAGCCAAGCCAATAGAATTCGACAGGATGACAGCTCCTGTGGAGATACTCGGAGCATGATCGGTGGCCGAAAACGGAAACCCTTCTTCAATGATCCACTGCAACTCATCTGGGGCTTGCAGTGTCTCGCCGTAGAGCAGGTACTCTACACGCTTTTTGATGCCCTTCTGTACCTAGAACAATGCAACATTCATATCACCAGCTCATGTTTGATGCATACAAACTTCGCACTTTAAGTGCCAAAATTGACAATGCCAATTCTTGTTACTTTGGTGACTACTTTCCATGGCTTCATAATTGTTTGTCAAGTGCAAAATACAAATGCCATACCGGTTGTATTTGTCAACCCTTGTTAGTTTTTTACCACTAGAAATAATGACTACTCTTCTTTCGTATGCAATTAGCACAACTCCGAGACTAGCCAATATACCATAGTGCCTTCACCACTTCAGCTAGTTCCAGGCACATATTTATTTTCATAGATCCAACTATCCCAGATTATGAAAGAAATCATGATTTTCCATGTTAATTTCTGAGACTCTTAGGAAACAAATTCCTAAAAATAGATCAGTTAGTGCCAAAGCGGTAAGAAATATGGTAGATTTGAGTTGGAATGAGGAGCAACTCACATGAGCTTCCATGGTGCGCTCAAACCGGTCCTGAAGAAAGCGGTTGTGGATGCGTGTGACTTTGAGTACTTGCATCCCAGTGATGGAGAATGGCACAAAGTCCACAGGAAAGAATCTGGAGGTGACCAGGTCCATGCAGCTCTTGAACCAGGCGTCTTTGAAGTTCCCCACTTCCATGCGAACATTCCCCCCTACAGACAGCCAAGTGGAAAAAGAAAATAAATCATTGTCAGAATACGCTACATACGTTGAAGTATTTGTAAAGTGAAACAAAGAGACCTCTTTTTCACGGAAGTAAGATCCGTTTTAATCTGCGAGAAGAGGAAGAAGGCGCCTCTCTTTTTCCTTCTCAAAGGCAGCTAATAACTTGAGTATAGAGACCACCAAGCTCTTCCACGTCTGACAACATAAATGAATTTGAAACCATTGAAGTAATATGAAAGAGAGGCACAGATACAATAAGTTTCGACCTCTTTTCAATCAGCAAGAGGAGGAAAAAGAAGGCTATAACACAAACTCTCTTTTTTCACGGCTAAAACTAACTCAACTTGACATAGCTAGTAAGAGCAATTTAGGACTCATTTGAATCATTGGGAAAAGAGGTCAGAACTCATGGTATTTTCAGAGGTATTACCCACTAAGACACCCCTCTTTAAACTGCTCTTTCTTCACTCTTGATAGCTATTATATCAATGGAAGAGCTTGGTAGTCTCTAAAATCAAATTAAAAACAATTGTAGCTGCCTTTGCGAAGGAAAGAGAGGTCATGCATCTTAACCACTGTCCTTTGTTATCCAACCAGGTTGGCGGTCCATCTTTACTAAGTATAGAAGAGCTTAGTGGTCTCTAAACTCAAGTTAGAAGTAAGAAAAGTCATTCAAGGAAAAGCCATGAATCTTAGTCGCCTCTTTCCTCTTTAAACTGATTTAAACTGACAGATATTTGAGGCTGGTGCGAATCAATGAAAATAAGAAGAGAGGTCAAAACTCACCTCACTTTGTGAACAAGACTCCACAAACATGGTGAAGTTGGTGAAGCAAGAGTGTACCCGTATCCAGCTCCACCATGAGCCAGTGAATGTTGAGGTCCACGGCCGCCTGGTCCTTGGCCCTGCCGACGTGCAGCTGCGCGCGCAGATGGTCCAGGTGCTTCGTCAAGCAGGCGATCTGGTGGTCCACCAGGCACACCTTGGCCTTGGTCTGCGCCCACCACTCCGGGCTCCTCGCCTCCTTGGTCCCCGTCTCCACGTCCTTCTCCTCGCACATCTCCTTCTCCAGGTCCTTGCGCGTCTTCGTCAGCTTCCACAGGTTCCTGTTGGAAAAAAAGCAGGAGAGTAAAGTTAGTCCGGAAGAGCTCTTTCTAATCTGCGAGGAGGGCAAAGAGGTAGCTGAGATTCAACATGGCTTCTCACCTAAAACTAGTTATAACTTGAGCTATATACCACCAAGTTCTTCCATTGACTAAAAGCAGAGATTCTGTACGTTTTTGTTTTACCTCTTTTCTCATTGAAATCAGTCCTACATAGCTCTCAATTAATCTAAAAACCAGATCTATGAGGAAAAGGCAGCTAAGATCAACATGACCTCTCCTTCTTCCTTCTCAAAGGCGGCTACAATTTTAATTCAGAGACCAGCAAGCTATTCCATTGATCTAATAGCTATTTATAGTGAGGAGAATAGTAGTATTATATCATAAGGGAGAGTATTTTATTCAAACTTTAGGTGACTTTACAAATCACTCAACTATGACCTCTTTTTTTCAGTCAATTCATTAAAATCAGAGCCCTACACAGCTCTCAAATTCATCTGTAATCAGCTCAAAGAGGAAAAGGCCGCTACGTTTTATGCCACAGCAAGACTTATCTTTCTTCACAGTTCTCAAGTTCAAAGACCACCAAGTTCTTCCATAATTCTAGATGAGGGACCACCAAGCTCTTCCAATGATCGAGGAAAGAGTGAGGAAAGAGCACTATGATAAACCAAAACAGAAGTATTTTAGCAAAACTTTGGGTGACTTCACAAATAACTCAAATCATCTCTAAAATGGCGACTTAAGAGGGAGGAAGGACTTTACTTTATTCTTTGCATGTAAGGATTCTAGTTGAGAAACCACCAAGCTCTTCCATTCATCTAATAGCTACCAAGAGTGAGGAAAGAGTAGTATAATAAATCAAAAGAGGGAGGGGCATCTTATCAAAACTTGACAACTAACTCTAGAATGGAGACTTGAGAGGAAGAACAACGTACTTTTGCAGGCCCTTGATGCGTTGCATGTCGGCTTTCAAGGCGGGATTGGAGGTGTTGTTGCGATTCTGCTGGAGCGACTTGATGCACATGTTGTAGTAGACGCGCTTGCGCGTGTACATGGCGCACGCCACCTGCTTCTCCTCCTCCGTGACGTCCACCGTGTCCACAGACTGCAGCTGCCGCAGCCGGAACAAGATGTACGTCTGCACACCCTCTTCACATAAAATGGGGTAAATACCAGCTTCATCTAGAGCTCTCTCTAAAGTCGCTCAAAGTTTGGGTAAGATCATATCCTCTTATTGTGATACTAATATTACCTCACTCTTGATGTAGTTTTCAACCAAACTTGTAATAACATGCTGGTCTATTGATTTATAATACTACTTTAACCACACTCTTCATAGGGCTATATTGATTCCATTCCTAATCTTGATCACATTTCTTGTTGCATTGAGATTCTACATAATACTTGGCATAGCAACAGCCACAGATATATTCAACAACACAGGTAAAAGCTAATACATCTATGCAAACAAACACTCATCCAAAGCAACAATGAATATAGACCAATTCCATTCCTTACATGATGCACCATAGCTAAATGCTCAACGGCACGGGTAAAAGTAGGAAATGTATCTACACAAACACTCATACTTTTATTGACCAAAGGAATCATTTTGTGAAATAGCAATACCTGGTAATTGTGAAGAAGTGCAAGAGGACTGTCCCCCCACTGCGGGTCTGAGAATCGGAGATCTTTCAAATGCTTCAACCTTGTCAGGTTGCCTATTTCCTGGAGCCCACCCACATAGAGTCAAATTTCAGTTGTGTAGATTGACCACAACTACTACTCAGTTGACAGAATAACATCATCATAACATACACATCAGTTGACAACTACATCCTTGACAAGGTTGAGAGGCAGGCCCAGCCACTCACCTTGAAGGAGCCGATGTTGGTGGCCGCCACATTGAGAAACTCCAGGTCCTTCATGTTGAGCACCTCCCCCAGCTGACTGATGGGGTTTCTGGCCAGGCTGAGCTCCTTGAGCGGGAGCTCGCCCAGGCCTTCCACGCTCCGGATCTCGTTGTTGGACAGCCACAGCACCTCCAGGTGGTGCAGGTGGGATATCCCGGTGATGCGGTGGATGCGGTTGCTGTGCAGGAACAGCTCCTTCAACTTCAGGCAGTTTCCCAGCCCTTCAATCCTGATCAGGAGGATGCATCGGGAACGAAGAGAATCAGATACAAGAGTTGATAGACAAGTTTGAATAAGATACCCCCTTAACAAGAGAAGTTGGACTTCAATCAAAAAGAGATACCCTTCTCTTTTTGAATACTTTCAATCAGCTCTCAAGTCATCTAGAATCAGCTTTGGCGGTTGGTTGATATCATGCAACCTCTCTCTTCACTCTCAAAGATGGCAGAAACTACTTTGTGATGCCATGTGTTATTTGTGAACTTGGCTGAAGTTTGAATAACATACCCCTATTTTTTTAATTTTGAATGGAAGTGCAATCAGCTCTAAACAGTTCTCAATTCATCTGGAAGAAGAAGCTAAAAGGAAAGAAAGGCGATTGGTTGAGCTCATGCAAACTCTTTCAACCACTCTGTCTTAAGTTGAGAGACCACAAGCTCTTCCATTGACTGAATTGAAGGTTTGGACCACCAAGCTCTTCTATTGATCTAATAACTATTTAGAGTGAGGAAAAGAGTAGGAAAAAGAAGGGATATCTACCCTGGATGACTTTAGAAAGACCTCAAGTCACTTGGAAACCCTTGCCTGGCTAATCATGTCCAGACTATAGTTAGGGTTCCTGTTTCACCTGGTCTTTTTGCATTCCACTTCCTGATTGTCTTGTCCAGATTGTGTATTAGCATGTGTCCTTTCACATCAACACTGGTCTCTCTTATCAAAGGAGTTCTCAAATGCTCCAATTAAACAGGAACCCTATTTTCATGCCATTAAATTAGGGTTCCTGTTTCATAGAAGCATGTGAGCACTACTTTAGTCAGAGAGATACCATTTGCAACTAATCGTAACCCATTTGCAAAAGGAAACCATTACCTCTGGATGGCGTTTTCGCTGAGGCGGAGGAGCTCCAGATGAGGACAGTAACGCAGCCCTTCAATGGAGAGCAGGTTCTGCTGCACCAGCGACAGCGAGACGAGGTTGGGAAAGAAGGACATGCAGCAGATGTGTGGAAAGTTGTACAGAAACATCTCAATGGATGTGATGGTCTCCGGCGCCGACACCAGCTGCTCCTCACTGATGTCATTGTACTCACATATGTCCTGCAACGCTGCATCCCCCAAAAAACCACAAAACAACACATAACAAAACCCCTTGAAAAACACTGCCACCAAACAAAACAAAATCCCTTCAGCCAACACACATGCCAATCAAACAAATTCTCGCCTAGTCATTCAAATCAGCTCTAAAGGAATGGAAAACCAGCTCAAAGGGGATGAACATGGCTGATATTCATGGTTGAAACCATTACTTCACCTTCAAAAACAAGGCGGCTAATTGAACTCATGTTAAATCTTTCTTCATTCTTGAAAACAGTGACAACTACTTAAATCTAGTGTTAACTCTTTGACAACTACTTTGACTTGAGTGTTATATAATTGACTTGACTTTGAATTTGACTTAACGTGCATAAGATTGTGAACCTGCTTCCATGACGCGTCGGCTGATGGGCCACCTCCGGGTCTTGCGAGTGGGATCCTCCTCCTCCAAGTTGGGTGGATCCCCTGAGGAGGACCACATACACATACTGAAGCAGGTTTTTTTTAATGACAAACAAAACCCTACCCTCAGCTTGATCTTTTATTTGTATGCTATTTAACTTCACAATCTTATGCACGTTACAGAAAGGTAGCAAAACCCATGTGAGTAGGAAATCTGTGTACCTTCGTTCTCTTCGGGCGATACATGCCGAAGTATGTCTCTCAGGTTCTTCATCATCGTGGCAACGCTTTCATGGTGGTCACATGGAACTCATCAATTTCCATGTGACATTCACCCCATTCTCTAACCCTAAAATCATGCTCTGATTTTAGGTTTTCACATTGTCCACTCTAGGGTTATCTCCATGACCCGTAACTTTCATCTCCTCATCTGCCAGCTTTGGATCCACATGTGATGTCATTTTCGTCTTCGACGAATACATCACCCTCATCTCCTCATTCACCATCACATGCTATTATCTCAACATCATACACATACAATTCATGCACCATAAACCGACTGTGATATACATGAGCTCCATGTCTTGCAAAGCCCTAATTTAACGTCAGAATTTTCCGACCAAGTCCCAATACTATGAGAAATTTGAAGGTGGAATCTTGCCCCAAAGCAGGAATAAACAATATAATAACATTCCATTTTTGAGAGAGTTGTCAACATAATGTAGTAAATGTCTAAACGTCCACAAATGGAATCTTTCAAACTTGATTTCCAATGTAATGGAATCTTTCATACTTGGATTCCACCTAAACCTTCAACTGTCAAAGTGCGATTACAGAAGGGGTAGAAGGGTACCGAAGGTTCTCGAAGAACGTGGACGGTTATCAATACCACTTACGGTTCTCGAAAGTTATCAACAGTTATGGAAGGTCATAGTTAGCCATCGAAGGTTCTCGAAGAACGTGGACGGTTGTCAATACCACTTACGGTTCTCCAAGGTTATCAACAGTTATGGAAGGTCATAGTTAGCCACCGAAGGTTCTCGAAGCAAGAATGAAGGGTATTTGTGCGTTGGAAAGGTTACGGAAGGTTAAGGAAGGTTCTCGACGGGCCGCATAGGTTGTCGGAGGTTCTCGAAGCAAGATCGAAGGGTATTGACGCCTCACAGAGCCTACTGAAGGTTATTGAAGGTTCTCGGAGGTTGTCGAAGGTTCTCGGAGGTTGTCGAACACCTGTTTCGAGGATGTTCGCGTCTCCTCTCGCCCGGAGCTTTGAATGGTATAAATACATCATGCACCTCAAGTTGCTCTCACCATTTCATCGCATGACAATTATAATCGTGAAGCTTGGAAAACGTCATCGAGCAATCTCAGCCAGCAATTCTAGTCAGCTTTGGAATCGAGAGATCTCTCAACATTGCTCATCTGACGTAGCAGCGTTTTCAGATAGTCATTGGATCTCTTCGCAGCGAGTTATGGCATTGTCGTCGTTTTTCGGGCGCCGCCACAACGTGTGGGACGTGGTTTCCGATCCTATGGTGATGCTTTTTGACAACGACGCCCCTGCGAGCTCGTCTGCGCGCGATGCGCACGCCGTGGCCAGCGCGAGCGTGGACTGGAAGGAGACGGCGTCGGAGCACGTGTTCAAGGCGGACCTGCCGGGGCTGCGCAAGGAGGACGTGCAGGTGCAGGTGGAGGACGGGCGCACACTGAGCATCAGCGGGAAGCGCAAGGGCGAGGAGGTGCAGAAGACGGATACCTGGCACCGCGTGGAGCGCAGCAGCGGGAGCTTCTTGCGTAAGTTCCGCCTCCCCGAGGACATCAATCTGGACGGCATCACGGCGAAGGTTGACAGCGGTGTGCTTACTGTGGTGGTGCCGAAGGCCGAGAGGAGGAAGCCGGATCAGGCGCGCCGCATCGAGGTCGGTGGAGGAGCTCCTGCCATCGCCACTCCTGAAGAGAATAAGGCCGAGCAGATTAATGGCGCAGCCACTCCCGCTCAATCCCCTCAGCAGTGAGGTCATTTCCTTGGAGCACTTCCAGTAAGCTTTCACATACTTACAATGCGAATTCCTATCATTCCGTAATTACACTCGTGTAGCGTTCACCAGGAATCCTCCACGAGCTTGAGTAGTGATGGACCTTTCATGCACGTGATGAGAAGCTTCTCGACATGCACTAAGTTTGCACGTAGCTAGGTTTATGCAGAACATAGCACCTGTAGAGTACTCATGTGATACTGATCAATGTCAGATAATTTCAACCTGGCATGGTTTAGTGTACATCATTTGTATAATCAGAAATACTGAGCGCAGACCTAGTCTGTATTTTGATAAATTCTCTGTTAGGTTCAACCCCTTCATTGCTTTTCAAGTCATGCTTTCTGGCGAAGGTGTTCAACTCATGTTGTAACACTAGTAATAATTGTAAGTACAAGCTTCAATTTGAATCTGAAGTGCGCAATTAAACTGAATGTTGGAAATTCAGAACCAAACTATTTTACTATATTGTCTATTATTTGAGATGAAACTTTGAAGTTACATAGTTTCTCATTTTTAGTATGAACATGTAAGAGTTAATTTAATAAACAGTTCATAATCAAATTCTTCGATTGGATGTAGTGACGGTGAGGACTACAACAAGAGTGTGCCGGGATTAGGCTTCACACAGAGCAGCTTTGAGAAGCTTCACACAGAGCAGCTTTGAGAAGCTTCACACAGAGCAGCTTTGAGAAGGTTCATGTAGCCAAGATTGAAGGTTCTAAAATGAAAGTAACAGTATACTTATTTTAGAGTAAAGCACTTTTGCTTGATGGTTAAGTATGCATGTGTTTTATATCACTTTTACTTTGTATGACAAGTACGCATGTGTTTTACTACTAATGTCATAATCAGGTGTTTGTTTATTGGTTATTATGTTTCAGCCTTCAGGACTGCTTCATGGTTGGGAAGCGTATGCCAAAAACACTCTAAAAACTCACTAGGTACTATATCAAAAGATCTCTTTGAAATTTATTTGGTTGCATCTGGGAGTTTTTCTGATGGAGTTGCAACCATGGCTATGGAATGAGTATGTGGGTAGCACCCCAAAATCAGGTTGTTTTTTTTATTCGAGGTTTCATGAATGTGAACCTCAGCCTCCGACGAAGCAATCAACAGGATCCGATTTTGCTTTCTCCATATTGCAACAGGAGGATTCTGCTTCTACTCTTCCAAACTTGCAAGCAGAAGAAGGACTTTGGTCACCAGTGGAAGATCATTCTTTTACTTTCCCAAAATTGCCAGTGGAAAGTTTAGGGATTGCAATTGAGACCGACACAAAGAAGATGGTGAAAGTTGATCCAATTTCCACGCTTGAGTCTTGGAAACTGGAGAGTCAGTGTAGAAGGTTGAGATCTTCATGAAGTGTCATGATTACTAGAACATGTTTTCACTTTCATTCAATATGTAAAGGTAGAGCAAGATGAGGATCTATCGGGATTGACTCCACCGAAATTAATGCAGGTGTTGACGAACTACATTGATTCATGTGAAGTGGGGTTGTAATGAAATATATCCTTTGTGTAAATGATGTTCTACGTATTCTATTGACACCTAATGGACAATTTGTATCTACGGGGTACAAATCGGTTTGGGGCAGGTTCCTAAGAATTCATTTTGGAAGATAACTTCTTGAAATTTTTAGTGATAATATGAACGCATGTTATCTTCGTGGGCAAGTTTTTCTTTCTTTTTTTGGACTCATACAGGGACTTGTGCTTTTTTTGGACTTATAGGATTAAAAACATGTTTTTTTTGGTAAGTGAGTAGGATACTATAGAGATGAATAGCGCCCTATAGAGTTGATAGTTGCACTTTTTGAGGCAGGTAGTAGTGAAGGAAAGTTCTTAGCCACCTTCGTTGTTTTCACTTAAAAACACCTAGAACTTAAGAACTTTACTTTTTTGAATTTTTTATCTTCTGTTGTTAGAATAAGTCATATTCACCATTTGGATTTAGATCGAACAATTATTTCTCTATTTAAAAAATAAGTGTGTAGTGTTTCCCCTCTCCTTCATTCTTTATCTTATAGTCATGGGTAGTTATATAATTATGTCTTTTCATATCCTAACTACCAAAACTACTTTATATATCTATTTGATTCACATTTACGTGTCTAAACCTAATTCAAGTGGATTTAGAGACCCTATTTACACCAAAACAACGAAAACTACATCAATTTGAAAAAGTTACTACTACAGTCATCAAAGGTTATAGGTTAGCAAAGGTTCAACTCCTAATTTCCCGAGACTTTGCTACAACAAAACCACCCCAAAATCCTCTCTAACATGAGATGTTGCAAGATCAATTGAAACAAATTTTAATATTTCGAATCGTAAGATCTTTAAGCTAACTACTACAATAAGACATGTAAAAAGTTTGTAAGTTTTTGACGAAATGGATTGTTAAATGCATGCATTTGAAGAGTGCGGTATGTTTTTGCTCTTCTCTCCGCGGACATGATCAACATACTTTGACTCAAGATAATGGCATACTTTTCCACTACACATTGCATAAACTTTTATGGATCTATGTTCTACCTTGTGTTGAACGATTGCATGCAAAAAGCCACAAATAACAAAGGTGTTCACAAAGAAAAAAAATGGACTTGCAATGAATAGGGGTATAGAAAGTAGTCACTTACTAAGAAATGCAATCTTATTTTTTAATTAAAACAATAATTGTTGGATCCAAAATTGAAATGGTGGGTAGAATCATTATTATGCCTTCTTCTATTAGAAATAAAAATAAAAATACTTATTTTCTACCCATATCAACCCCTAAAGTTCTTTGACATTTTAGCACCCAAACTCATAGGAACTGTTAGTTTCAATGCATTCAAAACATAATGTAAATAAACCCATTGTTTACATATTTTTCCATAGGATCTTGTACTAGGATTGTACAAGTGTATGTAGTAAAAATTATGGTCGGTTTGACCGCACGGATTGAAACTATTAATTATTAGCCTTTGAATTATTAGCCTTTGAAATGAGGCATATACCTTTTTTGAGGTCATATTAATCACCTTCAACAAATTTTGACCACTTCTATGGCAAACTTTTGCACTACAAGCTGTGGTTTTCTAATTTGAGTTTAAATAAGATCATGTTAGGTACATATGCAAGGAGGTTTAGAAGTAGGGAAGGGCTAGAAGATGTCCTTCAAATTCTTCCAATGCAACTATGTGCTAAAAATTAACAATACACTAACAAGTTTTGCATATTACATATCTTTCAACTTTTAATGATAAACCGCCCGAAAATACCGCACCACCCTAGCTACTTCCTTGTACATGCAACACAAAAAGATGTCATTGTAATTTCAGACTAAAGCCAAACATACTCTAAATCCACGGACTAACAAACAATAGCCCCTCCCCTCTTATGAAATACCAAATTGAAATGTCACCATACAATTCATTGAATTTCCATACTACAACATAGATTTTCATCGGACACAATAGCACACAAGACAAATAAATACCAAGCACTCCAAAATGAAATCTGCGCACTTGGTTGAAATATTCACTCGCTAATAGTAATTCCGGGTGGCCCCCAAGCCGTAACCCACATCCTTCCTATGAATTGATTGAAGATGCAATTATAATCCCAATTGCTTCTATCAGAGACACCTTTAAAAACATAAGCACCGTTGCCATCCGACATCCCACGACTATCCTCGTCCATAAGCTAAAATTGAAAACAACCAACCTTACCCAACACACTTGGACCCTCCATGAAAGCAAAGCACTACTACAAATACCATCATCATGTATCTACCTCGTTGGGTATCTCGCCCTTGTATTTGATTTCTAGCTTCTGATTACAGAGTGTCTACACTCGAGAGGAGAAGTAGTTCCATACTTCTAATCTTTGTCCAGTGGAGATAGACTTAGAGGTGGACATAGACTTAGTGGTGGAACAAACAAACACTTTGTTCATGCCGACCGCTCCAAGGACCGGAGTTCTTCTTCTTCTATCTTTCTCATATATCTGAAACTCAAAAATTTCGACAATAGATGCAAAGATTTCCAATTCCTTTCCAAGAGCAGTTCTTCAATTTATAAATTAAATCCAAACTCTAATTTCTATTGATTTTAGAATTAATTAAAGTTTTGCACACTATTTGTCATAGACCATACTAGATTGTTGCACTATTTGTATATGTCAATGAAAATTGTTTGTGACTTTTGAACCGTAAGTCGGATTTCTACAAAAACTACGTTAACGAAAAGCTAATACAAAGTTTTCCATTCAGTAAAAAAATTCAAAAAACCATGCCAAAATTTGAGATTGTGGGACTCAATTGAAACCCAATTTGTCTCCCAAGGGGACAATTGTCCTTCAGCGGTTAGTAGAAACAATGAGGGTTGCTAAACGTGTTTCTTCAATGCTACATGCCTCAAAAAATTGCACTATACAATTGTCTAGTACTACTATTAAGCTCTATAGTACCATGGCCGGCTTGTGTGCCCTCCACAAGAAATTGCTTTGGACAACCTTACTTTTTCATTGAATGTTGAATATAGAAAATAGTTGTACTTGTACAAAGCTTTTGGTAATGTTTATCTACAGTAAAAATCTCAAAGAGGGGTGTTATAAATGGACACCATATGAACTTGCCCAAACCTTCAAAAATTCCTGAGGGGACTCTTGGAAATTTAGGGATTAAATTACCAGAGATTATGATTTAGTGGTAATTATAACTTAGTTGATTATAACTTATAATTGGAGGGATTAGTGTATTCCAACTTTTTCTAAAGTTGAATATAGAAGATAGTGTAATTTGATAAATTCTACAATTTACAATTTTGGTAGGGTTGTATCTTTCTTTTCCTTTTTCTAATTAGCTCCTCAACTTTTGCATTTTGGACCTAGGTACAATCAAAACTCTTTACACATCACACGTCTGGAGGTGAAAAACCATAACACATATAGTGTCATAACATACAACACTTCTAAAACTGATTTCGATAATTAATAACATTTACATTCTCATCCATTGGTCCAATTTGCATCCAATGTTTTCATCTATCATGCCAATTTCCATCCAAAACAATCACCCTAAACCCTAAATTTTGTTTTACCCGGCCAATTTTAATGCCCTATACTACAATAAATTATTGCATCTACTCCTATTTATTGGCCCATAATTTCTCCAATTTTTCCAACTTTATCACTCATAGAAGTAAAATTATGAAGTAGAGAGCGAGACATGTCATAACACTTAACATATAACAGGTAATAATGTAAACTCTTAGTGATCGTAATTTTTGAAACGTATATGAGATTCTAACACTGAAAGAAGTCACATGTAAGGATCGCGTTAATTCACCCC